>JANHFL010001943.1:146824-165902 GCA_032468155.1 Oxyrhabdium leporinum | reverse complement strand
AAGGTTTTTAACCATAGCATTTACAATCCATACAGAATCACAGCTACATCTACTGTAACTGATAAGCATTTCTATGACACAACGTATTCATGCTCTATTCTTTTATGGGGGGTGTATGCATACACACACCCACAATCTTGTTTATATGCTTTTTAAAAAAAAAAGTGAATGCATGAATGCATATGGCTGCGCAAACATACTTGTAAAATCTTCCAAATTTCAAAACAAGTCAATAGTTTTTTTTAACGGACCACTTCTACAATTTTAAGTAAATTCTACATCAATACATAATTTTTCTCCCTTTACATCTAGAAAACTGAAAATTATTCCTGACTCATTAACTGCAAGTTTTGTAACATTTGTCGAATTTTCTTATCTATTCACCTTGTTCATATCTAGGAATTTTCAAACAGTGAATATATTGTATAAAATCAAAGATGACTTTCCATTAAACATAGAATTTTCATTTTTCAAGAGTTATCCCTGCTTAATATAAGATTAGAAAAACTGAAAAACTAAGATCTTAAATAGCTCCATTACGACTAAACACAACTTTTAAGCTGCCAATTATAGTTACATTTCATTTCACACTGGAAACTGTACTCAGACATTAGTACAACAGGTGTTCATAGGTGTGTGCCCTTCTGTCAGCAATCTTGTTATGAAGTAGATTAACAGATAATTGAATGAAATTGTGGAGGTATAAATATCATCACCTTCTTGCTATGGAAATACTACCTGCTGCATTAACTCCTTTCGGATGAACTCATTAAAATTTTTGTGATTGCAATTTGCATTTTTTAAGTTCATCTGGAGAAATTTCTTCTATCAGTTACCATTTATAGTATAGGTTTTTCACAAAATATAAAAGCTGCTGCAGAGCATTAAAATTTAACAGAAACAAGCATTGTTTTCCAACTTTATATAATTAATTATGCTCAAGTGGAGTATTTGGTTCCAGAAGTTTAGATTTTTAAACCTTAAATCATTTACATTAGGTTTTAAATGGCAATATTCTTTGTTAGTATTTTAAAAATTAAAAATGGGACAAACTTTATAAATGTAAATTGAGTGCCAATAGTTTACAGAATATTGGAGAAAATACCAAATTTCTTTTCTGTTCAAGGAATTTAGATTTCAAAAAATGCAGTTTTGGACTCATGCATGCCTTCATTTTATTAATGCCTCTTGAACATAAACTCTTACTAGAAAATCTGCACTCTTGTAAGGACAAGGATTAAGAAAGGTTGAAATCTCAACACAGTAAGGATGTAAGAATAGCGAATACAAATACAGATTTATAAATACAGAAAAGCTATTTAATATGAACTACTGGATGCTTCCATAAGGACACCAGAAAGAAAAAAAGCATAAACAAGGAACATGACTACCTCAAGGTACACTGACTCATGAATCTTTCTATATTTTAACATGAAAAAAAATTCAAGCATACCTTAAGCACACCAAATCATACTCAGATTTGGTCACTCTTGCATCCTTGATTTTTTTGTAGATCCAATGCAAATGCTACGAAGTTTATAACTGTACTTCTCACAAGTCTTTTCTCTCCTCACTTTATATGTAACCTCAACAGATTAAGCTACTGCTGTCCCAACCCACGCTATTTATGAGTGCCGCATCCTTCTATCTTGGTTTTTATGCACTTGTGTTTTTATCAGTTGTCAAGGAAACACCAGATTTCTACTACTGCAGCTCTGTGTTTAGATCAGTTATAGTAAAGACAATATCATCTTGAAATGTAGAGGTAACTTATCTAATTTGCCCAATAGCCTGGAGATCACAATTTGTTTCTAACATTGCAGCATCCAGCTTTTTAAAAAAATATATTTTTGTTATTAGACATCTAAATTTACAGAAAGGATAATTTTAACCTGTATATTGTATTTATACATAAGTCTTATTTCTCCCAAGAAATGGATAACTTGTAACTACTCATATCCTCCATGGCAGCCATTTTGTGAAAATTACCAGGATATTTTGTCAATATTCCAAATATTTTTACCAGCCCCAAAAGACTTCTAACTTTGGGCTTCACTTGAAAAACCAAGCTGTCCAATCCTATCCACCACTACCACCCAACAGCATTTACTTTTTAAAGTTTTGTCATTTGCCTGTCAACATCTCACATGCTAGCATGCTAACCAAACAGAAACAGAAAAAAATAATAATCCCCTAACTGTAGTGTTATTGCAAAAATTGATAAAAAATTCAATGAGCCTTAAACCAAGCAAATAACCACAAGTAAACAATGGCGCATTGTGCCGAGTCTTCCATTGGTAGAAAATATAGACAAGCAATAAGCTTTAAAAAAACTAATTGCAGGAGGAACAGTTGAAAGAAACCACCTTGTTACTTTACAGATTAAACAAACAAAATATATAATCCTGGATTCTATTTCTAAAATCTCTAAAAAGGTCCAGAAGCAGAAGAAAAACTCATTAAGTACCCAAGGTATACTCTACCTACATTTGGAGACTGTGTATTTTTTGTTGCATATTACTTTTATAAGTAATATACCAAAGTAGTAGACTCAATAGATTTGGCAGTCATTTTAGCTGATTGTACTATTTGTAAGGTACAGAAGATATTGAAGATCTAGTAGTCTGTACTCTTTAACAAATGTCTTAAGAACTAACCTAGAACTAAGGAGAAATTTCCTGACAAGATTACACTGATTAACTGTATCAGCTTGTCTCCAGAAGTTGAGGGTGCTCCAAAAATGAAGGTTTTTAAGGAGAGATTGGACAAGATTTGCCTGAAACAGTATAGGGAAGAGGTGCCAAACTTGCGTTGTCACAGTGTCACATGTTGTATCATGACTTTTTTCCCCTTCACTAAACCGGGCGTGGGCATGGCCAGCACATGACACATCTGGCCTGTGGGCCATGAGTTTGGCAGCCCTGATATAAGGTCTCCTGCTTGAGACCCCCAAGGTTGTTTCCAACTCAGTTATTCTATTATTTACTGCAAAACTGAGGAATTATGACTGAATGCACTTTCTTACACAGCATAAAGTGTTGTGTTTCCTTGTGCACTCAGCTGTATAATGAAACAAGAACTGATTCTTTTCTAGTAGCTCTCCATAGTCAAGTCAGCTGCATTTTGTTAAAGTATAACAAAGCTGTTCTATACTTTACATGCTAAATATACTGAAAGAGCAATCAGAATATAAGCTTCTGAGGGCATAACTCTTTCAATGCAGCTACTTGGAAGAACTTATATGATTCATCAGCCAATGGGTTATTCATGTCAGCTAAACTATTGTGAGTTTACTCAGATATTTGTTTTACTCAAAGTAAAATCCGTTGCTCCAAGTAGTTGTAGTTATGATTACTAATTTACATACTTTAGAGAAGCATCACACAAATATAGTAGTAGACTATGTTTAATTTGTTAACAGATGTTCCAAAAGTCCATAGGACAACTGCACAAAGGAAATACGAAGCACATAGTCTAAATCAACAATTTACCAAGGAAAATAACTCTTTGCACTGGAAATCAATCACAATTTCTTTGATCTTCAAATAGTGACTTAACATATTTTAAATATTTTTTTCCAATATCCCTTGAATGAGTTCTAAGTTTGCAAAAGTACAGTATTTCCAGGTATCAAAACAGGTATCACAGAAATCAGTGGAATTCACTTTTGAGTAGACACATATAGAAATAAGCATAATCTAGTATATTTCATTTTTTTAAATTTCTTATACAAATATACAGTATTCCCATTTAAAGTTACATATCCTTGCACACAAAACAATTTTGAAATGGCTTACAGATAAATAACACACAAACATAAGCTACCACATTTTTAAATAAAAAGACAAAAAAATAAAAATGTTAAAAATCTGTGGTAGATTAAAAAAAACCATTTTGAAGTAAATATAAAGCTTGGTTCCTTCTGTTTTTAAAGGCATGTCATTCTGGTTTTCTTGGATGCAATGCAAAAACTGTTTACTATTGCCTTCTTTTGTAATATTTTTCCACATCCTGAAAGTTGAGCGCCTAGAACTTATTTCCTAGTGGTCTCTCATTCAACATTAATCAGGTTTCATGCCATCAGTGCCCACCCCCTCAAAAATGTTACTGTTTCTAAAAGTGCATCCTTTTCCGCAACCTGTACTATCAACATTCCTAACCAAAACAACAGCAAAAAGGTAAATTATAAAATAAAATTTGGAAGGAAAATCTCAACGTTTTCCAACTTGTCTTTTATTCAGAACAAATGTTAAAGTCAAGGTCTGCTGCATTCATACAGCAGCCTTATTATACCTTTGATTCTTAGTCTCTAAACAACCAGCCCATATGCTTGGGCCCCGTCCATCTCAGTCAGGTCAGTACCATTCCAAAGTTATCTCATGGGGGGGGGGAGTGAACAAAACATCACCTAACAATGGGAGCGAATATCTAAAGGCAGCTCCTACAGCTTCAGAAATATCAAATATTCTCAACTCTACCTGCACCCAATACTTATCGAATAATGAAACTTACACTTGGGAGAGTCTCTATTCTTCCTTTTCCTCCCCCCCTCACAAAGGTAGACATAGAACTGCCCATTACGGTCCACTGTGAAGTGAGGAAGCGTCACGGTCCAAAATTCGCCTTTTAAGCTTCAAAGGCAGTCAAGATGGCGGCGGGCGATTGAGCGCCAAATTCCCTCTCAGCGCCTGCGCGGAGGGTCCGCCGGCGCGTGGCGCCACCCCGCCTTCTAAACTTTCATCCCCCTAGTGCCGCTTTCTACCCACCGCGGCGTGGAATGAACGACTATGCCGTTGGCCGTGAGAGGGCAGAGAGCTGTGGCCCTGCTGCACTTCCTCTGCTTCCTCTGGGCGATCTTCGCCCTGACTCAAAATTTGGGGTTGCCCAGGTCCGTCCGGAAAGTGCACGACGATAGTTATGGCGGCCAATGGAAATACCTGACCTTCCTCAACCAGGTGGGCGCGCGAAACGGCAAGCGTTGCTGCGCACGCCCAAATCAGTCTTGGCCCCTTCGCACGTGGCGGAGGAGGGGCTTTGGGGAGGATGAGCCAATGAGAGTTAGGGTAGGCGGGGCGAGAAGGAGGTGAGCTTACCTTAAACTGAAGGGTCAGGTTAGTACAGTGTTGGATCGTGATGGAAATGATGCCTTCATAAATCTGACGAGAGTTGGGCTACAAAATCCCCAGCCGACGGCCGTTCTGGCTGGGAATTCTGGAAAGTGTAGTCCAGAACATGTGTAAAGTTAACAGGCAGACTCTTTGTTCTCTTCAATCAGACTTCCCCGACCTGGTGCCCTCAGAAATAAGGAAAGGAAAATCGGTCCCAGCACGGCTGGATTTTGGCAGCCAATAATGAGTGGGGATTTTGGGAAAGGTGGTTTTTAGCAATACCGAGTGATGAGTGGAATAAAAACTCAGGTTGGATTCATTTCAATGGCACTTATAAGGAGGCATTTGGGTTTACTTGTATGTATAACATTGTATAAGTCTTTAATTCATTGATGTTTTGTGAGGGGTGATTTTTAGCAATATTGAATGATGCGGTGGTGTGGAATAAACACTCCGGTTGGATTCATTTGTATTGCGCTTATAAGTAAACATTTGAGTTTACTTATAATGTTGTACTGATTCTTTAATTCATTGATGTACTATCACTTAACATCCTTAGTGGATTTTTTTTTTTCATATTGTGCTGTTAGTGACTAATTGATGGTATGTGCGTTAGAACTTATTATGTTACCATGACTCCTTATCTGCTGCTAAAATCATCCTGCCAGAATAACCATTGGGATCTTGGCTCAACTTGCCTATAGGTAAAAACTGCTGCACTGCATTTCCACAAAAGTCTCTGCAGGATTTTCAAAACATTACGGGTACCTATGTCTCCCTTTGTGGCTAGATCAATTGTAAAGCAATTATTTCTCTAATATGGGTATTCTGCCAAATGCTCAGACCGCCTTTGATCAACATAAAAATGAGGTAAACTTACGGCTTTTTCTTTGGTGATTCAAGAGACCAAAGACTGATTGGAACCTGCTAGCTTTCAAGGATAAATTGTTGATCCCCTTCTTGTTGCTGCTGAGTTTCTTTTGCCACCACATTGGAAATTCTACAAACTGCAATTCCTAAATGTCAGCAGAGTGATAGGTGAGGAGTAATTGATTTAGATATAGATTCACAGTTCTCACTTTTGAGGTCTTTTAAAATATCTGGTATAGTATCCTGAAGAAATCTTGATTAAGGGACTTAGATATATTAGAAGAGATAAAAATATCCCAAGTCATAGCTTTTAACTTTAACTTTTATTTTATAAATAATGGAAAGAAAATGTATGCTTCACCTTGAATATAATTTCTTTGAATTCATAGCTTCTACAGACATTGCTGTACTTACTGTGTGTCACAATTGATGCTGTGGCTCTGTTTGTCCCTTCCCAAGAAAAGAAAGTGTCATCTGTAGTGCTGCCTATTAGAGATTTCATCTTCTCTACATATGTATTTCCTGTTGGCTTAGTAAGTAATTACAGTATCTATGGTACTACTGTTTAAATAATTCTATACTGTACTATAAGTCCATTAAATTAAGTCAGATTTGCTTAAAGCAGAGGTGGGGAATGATGACCTCTTTATGACTAGTGGACTACAAGTCCCAGAATTCCTGAGCACAGCATTTTGGGGAGTTGAAGTCTACAAGTCATAAAAGGACTATTGTTCCACATCCCGGCTTAAAGGTACATGAGATTTTATATGGTTTTCTTAAGAACCACACAATCCTTTCTATAATCACAATAAACAAGTATATTGACTTGTTTACTGATAAAATCAACAAAAGCAACATGGATTTCTCAATGGTAACTTCAGCGTTATCATTTATTTTATCCTCCCATATAGCATCATTTTTTTTCCACTGTAACATTTGCCTAAGAAAATTGGTGGCTTTGTTCTTTAAAGAAGTCATTCGAGATTTTGGCCCGTTGAAGAACAGAAAACAGTTGGTAAATGGTCAATTCTCATAATGAAGGTGCATAAACAAAGAGATGTGTGCAGAGCTCAGTGCTAGCAAAAGAAAAAATACATTTGAAAAAGGCCTAGATTTGGCTTGGGAAAAAACTTCTCAGAAAAAAAATTCCTAAGTGCAGCTCTATAACAGTTGGCTCAGAAGTTGGTGACTGCTCCATTCTATGACCCTGTTTTCCTTCCTAGTTATTTGACCCACAGCACTGAATGTGGAGTTCCCCCTCTGCTGCCCAGTATACCACAGCACATAGGGAGATCATAAACACACACACACACAAACACAGACAACATGCTACCTACACAAAAGAAAATAAACCTTCTATGGCCATTGCTGCTAAAGGGGTTAGAAAGAATTTTCTCTGCAGGCTTTTATTATATACAAGTAGTCCTCGACTTACAACAGCTCATTTAGTGACCCTTCAAAGTTACATCATCACTGAAAAAAAGTGACCTGACCATTTTTCACACTTACAACCACTGTAGCATCCCCATGGTAACATGACTTAAATTTGAATGCTGGACAACTTGTCTCACATTTATGACGCTTGCAGTGTCCTAGAGTCATGTGACATTCTGACAAGCAAAGTCAATGGGGAAACCATATTCACTTAACATCCATGTTATTAATTTAACAACTGCAGTGATTGACTTAACAAATGGGGCAAGAAAAGTCATAAAATGGGGCAAAACATTTACTTAACAAATTTATCATTTAACATACATTTGGGGCTCAACTGTGGTGATACATTAAGGACTGCTTGTATTAAACCATCTTGCTTCATTCTAAAACTTATAACGAAGATATTGCCATTTAAGGTATATAAAAAGGAGCTCAAGAAGGATGGGTAAGATAGCTTTTACTATTCTATTTTACTTAGAAATATGAGCCAGTTTGATGTAGTGGTTAAGGTACAGCGCTAGACACTCAAGAGACTGTCAGTTCTAGTCCCTCCTTAGGCACAAAACCAGGTAGGGCCCCTGTCTCTCCTAGCCCTAGGAAGGAAGCAATTGCAAACCACTTACGTTGCCAAAATTTGAGGGACTTGCCCAATGCCCAAGCAGTTGCCAGGAATCAGCACTGACTAAAAGGTACTAAAAATGTATTTTTGAATAGTCTTTATAAAATACCTCTGGCATCTGCCAGTAAAGATTGAAAGTTCCAATTATTGTCTGAAAGTTCCTCCACTTTTTTTTAAAGTATAAAAAGTACCCTGATTTCCAATGTACAAAAATTATAATTTGTATTTTATAATTACTGTACTTGCGAGGTTAATGATTCAGCAAGTAAATCAGTGTTCTGTGTCTATTTGTTTTTCTTTAAAAGATTGCTAGAAATGTCCTTTTTTTTCATCCTTCCCAGCCTAGTTCTGGAAAACTTGCCTCTGTAGATCAGCTATTTGTATTTCAGATGAGAATTTCATTGGCAGAAATAGCAGATTTAAAATGTAAATAAAATTTGACAGCAATTTTTATTAACAGAGTAGGAAGAAAAGTTTAATTTTCTCATCCATCCTACTTACTTTATTTATTTATTTAATTTTATTATGTAAAGCTATCTTTACATAACAAAATGTTAAAAATTACATCATATTTAGTTTTGATTCTTTAAAGCAAAGGGGGTTGCTCTGAAATTGAGAAGGAGAGGGCTTATAAATTAAACAACTAATAATTCAGCAAATTGATATGCCACCTGACTCCCTGTGACTTTACAGGTGCAGATAGAATTGTATGTTGCACTGCATGTTCCAGAATATATTTGAAGGTTCAGTTTTTAATCATGTTTATCTGGAGAAATTAAAACGATAACCATCTTATGTTCATACATGTAGAAAGGCAGTTTGTAAGATGGTGACTACCAGATATCTAAAACAAATTCAACATTTGAGCTTCTCATTAATGTTCAGATGTTTTCTCTCAGTTTGTAGCTATTGCTTTCTGGGGCCTTTATGCAATTGACAGAGAACTAGTGTACCCTAAAGAGCTGGATGAGATTAATCCGGATTGGCTTAATCACACCATGGTAAGTATTTGAAGCTTAGTGTCTTCTTTTGGACATGCAATTTGTTAAGAATTAGATGATGAGTATTTTAAATGGCCGGTTGTATCTTGAGGACTATCTGTATTTGCCTTTTCAAAAGGAACATTTTTAACTTGACAGGATTTTCTGCTTTCAGAAAAAATATCTTGAAAGTATTTTTCTTGCAATAATGTTGAAACAGAAGAGCAATAGCAATAAAACTCAGAACTATATACCACTTGATAGTACCTTACAGCCCTCCCTAAACAGTTTACAGAGTCAGCATACTGCCCCAAACAATCTGGATCCTCAATTTACCAACCTTGGAAAGATGGAAAGCTGAGTCAACCTTGAGCCAGTCAGAATCGAACTCCAGGCTGTGAGCAGAGTTTGCCTGCAATATTGCATTCTAACCACTGCTCCACCCTGACTCCTAGTGATCTGGAACCAGAATAAGAAGCAATACGACTTTTTGTTTCCATACATCATACTTTTGTGTTCTGCTTTTGCTTTTTAGCACACTACTATCCTGCCACTGCTTTTCATAGAGCTGGTTATATGTTCACATAAATATCCTCCTAGATGGAAAGGACTATTGGGACTTGGCATCTTTGTAGTTGTATACCTATCATGGTAGGTATTCAATCTTATTTGAGAAATGTATTTGCATTTCAAACAGTTTTTTCATTTTGTTCAGATGTTTCTTTTGTATTAACTGGAGGGAAGGGAAGAAAGAGGAGAGGAGCAATTGCTTTTCTGAACAATTGAATAATTCTTCCAGAATATTTTAAAAACACTGTACAAGTTTACAGGCAAAAGTACAATAATAATACAGTTTATATGGTTTCAATGCCACTTATGTATCTATCATAAACCTGGTACCGCAATGTCTCATAGACTATGGAACCAGTAGCATTCAGATATTGGTGACTTCAACTCCAAGTAGCCCAAATCCACCTTTCATTACAGTAATGAAAGTTGGAAAATGTAGTTCAGTAGTAGTATCTGGAAGACAACAGATTTGCCATTATGAAGTAGTCATTGTCAAGCATTCTATGTCCTATGATTTAAATAGGAAAGTTAAGAGCATTTCATTTTTCCTCATATAAACTGAACTTTTCAAAGGCCTAGCCTTGGAGATCACAGATTTTTAGTTATCTTCAAGTTCATGTAATATTAACTTTTGTATTTGTAAGTATTAGGCAACTGAAATATTTTCAAACAACCTCAAAATAGGTGCAATATGTAACCTGTTTTGGCTTCTTGTATTTCATTATGATGCTTGTCTTGCTTTGTTTTAGGATAATTTGGATACATCATGTAGCAGGGATTTGGGCTTATCCAGTTTTAGGAGCGCTTGGCATACTTGGAAAGGCAGTATTTCTCTCTGTCGCTGTGGGCATAATGTTCATCTTCTATTTCCTTGGGGAGCGCCTAACAAAATGGTTGTGGGGTAAATTATGCTTTTTTTCTTCTTTTTCTACATTTTCAGTGCCCTGTCTGCTTACTTTTCCAGGATTTAATGTGTTCATGAGGGAAGCATTTTTCAGTTTGTTTTTCATTAAGAAAGAATCTTGTAACAGTCATAATGAGTACCAGTGCAATCCAAGGTACTGGTTATCATCTCTCTAGCCCTTCAAGACATAGGGTCTGATTACTTGAGGGACTGCCTGTTTTATAGTTGCTACCTGTGCCATCTGGCAATCAGCATGCTCTGGACACCTTTGATTAAGTGAAGACATCTGACAGAACTCAGGAAATAGGCCTTCTCTGCCCTAGCAGTTGCCCTCTGAAGTAACATCCTGTTAGAGTCTCTGCCTTAATCTTATTAGACAAGCTCTTAAGAGTTGCTCTTTTCCTAGACCAGTGATGGCAAATATTTTGGGCTCAGTGTGTCAAAGATACAGAAAATGCCTAGCTTGACTCTGTTGGTATGTCTCTCTCTCACACACATACCCGAAGAAAACAGAAACAATTCTCTATCACCCTCCTATCATCTAGATCAGGGATGTCAAACTTGATTTCACTGAGGACCGCATCATGGTTGTGTTTGACCTTAGGGAGGCGGGGTGGGTATGGCCAGGGTGGGTGTGGCCAGCTCAATGTCACTCGTGTCAGGAGAGCCTGTGGTGGCCCAAGTGCTCTTCCAGCAAAAACAGGCTCCCGAGCTCCGTTTTCAGCTGCAACGACGTCCTGCAATCCTCTGCCAGCGAAATGGAGCTCGGGAGGACCGCAGGCAGCTCTCCCGAGCTTTGTTTTCACTGGGAGAGGCACTGCGGGCCGGTCCTTCGCTGTTTCCAAGACAACCCCATGGGCCAGATCCGGCCCCCAGGCCTTGAGTTTGACGCCCCTGATCTAGATCACTCTGAACAACACCACTCAGTGGCAGTGCCAAGGCTGGCCTGAAGTAACTTCCAAGGGGTCTGGAGGCTGCATGAGGGTGTACACCATTCTTATACGACCTCCACAGCCTCTGAAAATCGAGAATGGTACATGCTTTCAAGAATAGTTGTCAGGCATTAGTGCATGCTGGCATGTCACCAAAACGTCAGGGCGTGTCACCTTTGACAGGTGTGCCATAGGTTTGCCATCACTGCCCTAAACCTTGGACTAGGGTGGGTGGCAGACCCCTTGTGATTGATTACGTGGTCGTTTCTCCAGACACTCTTCTTATACTATTGCATTTAATTTAATTTCTTTTAAATTTTGTATATTGTACAAAAAGTTCATAATTGATCTGGTTGCCTTATTCATTTAATAACGTTTTTAAAAATAAAAAATGATGGGTTAGGACTTTCAGCTACCTGAATATGAAGTAGTTTTGCTAACACCCCATCTTCAATTATACAGATTTCACTTTCCTGGCTCTCTCAAAATCACCCTAAATTCAGTGTGCACTACTAGGACCTTGGAGAAGACCACATCCTTACCTAACTGTTAAAGGTGGAACGGGTGGCTATCATGGAAAGAGTCCCCTTCTCTGAAGTGCTTTCTTTGGAGAGGCCCCTTAGCATCCTCAGTGAATGTACTTAGAGGCCAGGCTTCCTTTTCTGGTAGGCGTTTAATTTTTAATATTTTCACTAGTTTATGTAAATATTTGTGAAATATAAGAGAACCCATGAGCAGCTGAGCCAAATGCAGTAGTCCTTGTGTATTTCAGCAATTGGAAGAAGGAAAGGTTTGGCCATAAATTTGTAGGGATTTCTTCCATATATAGAGGGAAACATGTCGGGAGGGCTTTATATCCATGCCACAATGACATAAATTACTATGCTAAGTTTATTTTATTTATTTATTTATTTGTCAATTTTAAAAGTTTGCAGAATAGCCAAATAGTTTAACATTCTGTTTATCTTTTATTCCCTACAGCAAGGCGTAGAAAGAAGTGCATGTAGAGAAGACCCCGAGAAAGACATCCGTTCATTAAAAGAGCAAGCTCACCCAATGGAATACAGTGCAACTTGAACCTAGAAAACATTATTGATTGTAACTGGTTCTTAATGTTTACAGGAAAACATAACAATTCTCAATCTCGTAATTTGGAACAGAAGGGAAGAATCCTGGGTCTTCCAGATGTTGTTGATCCACAGTTCCCAGCAATGCCAGTTACTGTGCCATGGTTTCAAGACATGGGAATTTTTTTTAATCAACAGCAGTTTGGAAGACCACAAACTCCCTATTCATACAGTAAAAAGCTATGGCAAAAGCTGGGTCCTAAAGTGAGTCAGACAGGCAAGTACAAGTAGTCCTCGACTTACAACAGTTCACTCAGTGACCGTTCAAAGTTACAGCAGCACTGAAAAAAAGTGACTTCTGACCGTTTTTCACACTTATGACCTCATGTTCGCATGATCAAAATTCAGATGCTTGGCAACTGATTCATACTTACGACAGTTGCGGCGTTCCAGGGTCATGTGATCCCTTTTGCAACCTTTTGACAAGCAAAATCGGTGGGGGAAGCCAGATTCACTTAACAGCCGTGTTACTGACTTACCGACTGCAGAGATTCACTTAACAACTGTGGCAAGAAATGTCGTAAAACGGGGCAAAACTCACTTAACAAATGTCTCACTTAACAACAGAAATGTTGGACTCTGTCAAGAGCTTAGAAAACTTTGGAAAGCTCTTTCCCGCCTATCTGACACCCCTTAGGACCCAGCTTCTTCCATGGCCATTTGCTGCCTGTTTCTACTTTAGCCCTTTTTGCTTTGGGGCTTTTTCTTCATGTCTTAAATGCTAGAGAAAGATTTTCTTTGCTTGCTGGCTTCCTTTCCTCTGCTATTCAGCCCCGGGGTCAAGATAAATAATTACAGGTTTTGTCACCCTCTTTCCAAGCATTCAGTAATAGAGCAAATGAAGTTTTTAAAAAGGATAGAGAATTGTTTTTTTCTTAAAGGATAAGAGATTGGAGGGCAGAGGGTTAAGGTCAGGGTTAAGGTTATCATTAGGATTATCATGACTGTCGGGCTGCTATCATGTCACCACTAGTTCTTTTCTGCATTAGACTAGAGATACCTAGTTCCTGCAACCGTTCATCCACTTTCTTTTCCAGTCCCCTAATCATCTTTGTTGCTCTTCTCTGCACTCTTTCTAGACTCTTGGCAACTTCTTTTGGACAATGGTGACCAAAACTGGACACAGTATTCCAAGCATGGTCTTACATGTGCAGTATAAAGTGATTCTAACACTTCACGTGATCTTGACATGCCATCCCTCTGTTGATTCAGCCTTGGACTGCATTGGCTTTTTTGACACCTGCAGCACACTGCAGACTCACACTTAAGTAGGTGTCCAACAGGACACCTAGATTCTTATTTGACTATACAAGTCCATATTCAGATGTAGCCAAATATGGATGGCTATTTTGACTTGTATTCCTAATCTGTCTTTTGCGGTACTGTTTTTGTTAGACTGGACTATTTTTTTTCCCTAAGATTGTCAGGGTTTTGGAAAAGTTCTACAGAGCAATCCATTTTTTAATTAAAATTATGCAAACGTACTGTCAGAATTAATCTAGAGTGCAATTTTCAAATGTAGGGATTAGCAAACAGTCATTTTCAATTTACATCTTGAAAAACAAAATGCTTATGAAAATTCCTTTGGTGCAATATATAGAGAGCTTTCTATTAGTTTATTTCCAATAGGGGTAAGAGGGGAGTGCTGCGTTTTAAAGACCTCAAAACCACATGTTTAATGTCATGTTTACTTCCTCTATTTTGTTCCATGATGTTAGTTAATCCTTCTTGAATACTGAAACAATTTACTTCCCCAGCATGCCATTTATTGTCATGGTGCCCATTATTGGTTTTAGCCATTTTCAGACATGATCTCCTTCATGTGTAAAGCAGATGAAAACTAATGAAAAGCCCATTTCTTAAAAAAAAACATGTTGGCTAAATATACTCTTTAATAACAAAAAGTGCATAAAATATTAGATATTGTTGTTCTGAACACTTAGAAACCTGACACCTTTTTTGTTAATGCAAGTGTCACATTTAATCATTTTCAAACTTGGCAACTTTAAGATGCTGGCTGAGGAATTCTGGAAGTTGAAGTCCACACATCTTAAAGTTGCCAAGTAATTTTGATTAAAGAGCCCACAGATACTGCAGATATAGAAAGTCTACGCACCACTATTAAAATGCCAGGTTTTTGAGATGTAAATAAAAAATCATGCCAAGATAAATTATTTCAGAATTTATCCACCATTAATATAACATAAAGGCTGTACAATTTATCTATTGTTAAATTTATCTGCTGCCTATCTCACCATGGGGCTACTCCATGTAACAAACTGAAATATTTTAGGGGAGTAAAAGTAATAAAAATGTATAATAATGTGGTTGCATAAGTGTGCACATATGGAATGGAATGGAATGGAATGGAATAGCGTAGCGTAGAATTAGAATAGAATAGAATAGAATAGAATAGAATAGAATAGAATAGAATAGAATAGAATAGAATAGAATAACAGAGTTATTGGAAGGGACCTTGGAAGTCTTCTAGTCCAACCCCCTACTCAGGCAGGAAGCCCTATACCCGTGATGGTGAACCTATGGTGCGCGTGCCAGGGGGGCAAACAGCCCTTTCTGTGGGCACGCGCGCTGTTACCAGCTGCTCTTCTGGTTTCTGGTGCACGCGGTTTGGGCACTCAGTGCCGAAAAGGTTCACCCTATACTATTTCAGACAAAGGGTTGTCCAATCTCTTCTTTAAAATTTCCAATGTTGGAGGATTCACAACTTCTGGAGGCAAGTTGTTCCACTGATTAATTGTTCTAACTGTAAAGAAAGTTCTCCTTAGTTGTCTCTTTGATTTGTTGAAGCACTTTTGGATTTTATGACAGCATTCAGTCTTTTGGTGTAGGATTATGACCTATCTTGCCTTGGGAATCTTTGCCCATTATTGCAAAAGCGCTCCAAATCTGTCAGTTTGCAAAGTCATCTCTTGTGTACAGGCCTCTTCAGGTTTTCAATTGGATTCATATCTTGGTTCTGGCTGGGTCATTCTAGAATTTTGATCTTCTTCTGGTGAAGCTGTTCTTTTGTTGGTTTGGAGCTATGCTTTGAGTTTTTCCCGTGTTAAACTGAAATTCCTCTTTATCTTCAGCATTTTAACAGAGGCCTGAAGATTTTTTTGCCAAAATTGATTGATATTTGGAACTGTTTATAATTTCCTTCACCTTGAGTAAAGCTTCAGTTCCAGCTGAAGAAAAACAGCCCCAAAGTCTAATGTTGCCACCGCTGTGCTTCACTGTGGGCATGGTGTAATTTCAGATTTCCCTATAGCCCTCAGACTTTATATAAAATGTAAATAATGGAAAATTTATTTATATATGTGTGTATATATATGTTTGTGTGTGTGAACGCACGCGCGCGCACACACACATACACATGCACACTGTATATATATAAAGTTTTATTAATTTTCTATTGTTTACATTTTGTTAGTGCTTAATAAACATCATGTTGTCTGGGTTATTTTATTTGCTTAGCAGTACAGATTGCGCTCTTAATCTCCGCCCCGTTTTTCCAAACACTGGTAGAATAAGTTCTTGTTTGATAATATTCTGTATCTCCTTTCTATTTAACTTCAATATGAGTGTCTGAAATGGACACTTTCTGTTGGATCACAGATTGAAGGAGATGATGTCCCTCACTCTCAAGAAGACATTGTTGGAACCAACAGTATTAGACCACCTTTGTTCAGTCTAACTACCCTTTTTAAGGAAGCTTATTGGCAGGGTGGTCAGCACACAAGTTGTAGGTTCCAGTCCTTCCTTCGTTCCCCTGCTTCTCTATATGTTTACCAAAATTCTAGTTCTGAGATGCTGACTTTTAAAAAAAAAGTATGTTATGATGTTTATCATTTTTCTAATTATATTTATGTTTGCATAAAGGTTTCAGATTAGTTCATTAAAAAATATATTTCACAAGAAAACAAGAGCATCTCTCATTAGAAAACAAATGTTTTCATAAATCGTATGAATTCTGAAAAGAATATTGTGACTCATTCCTGAGAATGAGTCACTCAGCTAAAGTTCCACAGTGAACAAGTTGTCCTTGAACTGCCTAGTAATGTTCTTCACTAGTATAGCAGATCCCCCCACCCCCCCAAAGTGGAATCCTGCATGATAACTACTGCCTAAATAAACATGATGGGTTGGCAGAGCGAAGCTGTGGAGAACTGCAAATGTTTTTGAATTCTTAAAGATTTATTGTAGCTGCATTACATTACTACATTACCTTAGGAACAATGGGAGGAATCCAGAGCTGTGCTTAATGGTGGAAGAGATCAGAGAAGCAATCCACACACTTCCTCTTCTTATAAACACCAAGAGTCTTTGAGGCCCAAATCTGGAAAGCTGAACATCTCTCTGGAATAGCAAGAGGCAAAAATTACCAAAGAAAGAATAAATCTTCCCTCATTCCATGTCTACATTAGGCAACCATCTGGTGAATACAAGCACCCTTCCATTCATGTAATGGCCAATCTGAATCCACTATAAAGTCTGCGTTCACACAACATGTGAAGGAAATACTTTACAAACTATCACACCATGCCTTGGTATGACTTGTGAATCCATCTGGAATGTTTGATCAGTTTTGCCAAAAATACATACATCTGTTTCAGAAATAGCACAGAAATCTCACAGCATAACATTGGAATTATCTCCACTGAATGGTTATATAAATCCCTTTCTCTGGACTGTAGTTAACTCGTACGAATTCATTGTGCATGGTTTCAAACATACAGCAGTCATGTATTTCAGACTTCAGTATTGCAAAACCGTTTTATTACTTGCAGTGTTCATAAATAATGCTAAATAGGTTCCCAGCTGAGCACTTACGTATCTTACTCATAAAACCGTCTGCTGTTCAAATTGGTTACTGTCTTTTAATTCCCCAGCACAGTGAGTGAAACCCTGTACTTAAATCAGCTATGAAATAGCTTTTAAAGTTATAAAACTCACTGGGCCTTAGAATGTAGAAACAAAGCCTAAATCCACAGTGATTCTGTCTCGTTTAGGGAAGAAATGTGAGTGGAGTATTTTTGAACCCGCACGTAGTACAGTAAATAAAACCAAATACTATCTTTGGTTGGAATAAAATTAATTTGTTTTTTACTACTCAGTTTTTCTTGTGCTGCTTTTGTTATGGGCTGAACAAAACGGTGAACAATAGCAATCAAGTAAAAACATTAGATATCTGAATTATTTGGTTCTCCCCAGTTTATTACTAGTGACCCTCGGGTTGTAACCACTTGTTCATTGACTTTTCAAAGTTACAATAGCCCTAAACAAGTGTAATCTATAACCAGTCCTCAAAGTTAACAGTTGTTGTGGGGTGCCCATGGTCATGTGATCACAGTTCAAGAACCTGGCTGGTTTTTTTTCTAAGGAGCCCACAGGTGGCAGGACAAGTGTTGGTCCCAGGCTCCCATCTCCCTGTCCATACTCATGCCAAGCCATGGCACCCACTTCCCCACTCATATCTGTGCTGCACTACAACAGCCAACCCCTTGCCCACCTACCCACACTTGCACCGGGTTGTAGCACTGACCTGCATGCCTGGCTACACTCATTCTGTATCTCGGCACACCCATAAATCTATCTGCACTTACACCCATCCATAGCACTCACTCATCCATACTCTGGAATACTCACCTGCCCTGCTTGCAAGCCACTTGCCGTGAATGGGACTATCAATTTCCTGCTGACTTTCCCATTGACTTTGCTTGTTGGAAGCTGGCAGGAAGTCACAATTAACAGTCACATGAGGTCCTCATTTAATGACTTGTGATGCTCACTTAACGGCAACATGGACTGCTGGGATTACCAACAATAAGCGCTGCAGTCACTTGACATCACACTTTAGGATCACATTGCTAAGTGATGGAAATTCCAGTCCCAATTACCTGTAGTTTCTTTGGCAGCCTTTGAATGGACTATATTCCTGGTGCTTATGATGTTATAAATTGTTATTTCTAGGAATGGTGTCTCTGTCACTTCATTGTAATATGTCAGTATGTTTTAGCTTAATTTTATAGAACTTTAGTGTGCGTATCACTCAGAATTAGCATCAAAAAGTAGCTTATAAGCCTGGTAAAGTGATAAATATTATTTCTAGAATAAAGTGACAAAATGAATTATTTGTAATAGCTGAGAATTATTTTTGAATAAAAATAACCCTAACCCTAACCCTAACCCTGACATTATTAATTCCCCAAGAGAGAAAATAAAATGGTTAAATGCTGGATGTTCACAGGTCTTTGTTTCAATTTGGAATATATTGAAAAGACTAAGGACTAATTCAAACTCTTGGTCAAAGACTCATTATCAGAGAATATTGACAGGGATCTACAGATAATCTACAGATGACCAGGGAACTACCAGAGGACTGGAAAAGAGCTGATGTGGTTCCCATCTTCAAAAAAAGGAGAAAAAAAACAGACCCAGGAAACTACAGATGAATCAGCCTAACATCAATACCCGGGAAGATACTGGAAAAGATAATAAAAAAAACAGATCTGCCAACATCTAGAAACA
>JANHFL010001943.1:134197-146724 GCA_032468155.1 Oxyrhabdium leporinum | reverse complement strand
AAGTGGCTTTTGGGGGCCACCTTAGATCTGTGGACTTCAACTCCCAGAATTCCCCAGCCAGCATACTGGCTCTTTGCTTAGAATTAATCCAGCCCTCCTCTTTGGCTGAATCAAAGGTCCTTTCCCCTTCTTTCCACACCCCTATCTTTTCCACATCTACATTTTGGTCTGAAGACTAGGGATATATGTATAGGTGCATGTCTACCTAGAATAAGAACTGTATTTTATGTTGTAGCCAGAAGATCTATTCCAGAGCCATAGGATGAAATTTTGTGAATGAGAATGAAAAAGAAGTGGGACAGAGGAAGAGGTGGGAGGAAGTAGGCTAATCCTTTAATACTGGGTTTGTAGCAGGTTGTCCTACATCACTCGGCGTTAATGGGTCAGTTCCACCTTTTCTCCACCCTGGTTTGCCTGCTTTCCAGAACCCACACCCCATTCTGTGAACAAGTGATAAGTTTCCTCTGTAGGAGACAGACCAGCTTCTTGCCTGAACAAGCAGTTCAGAAGGCCCAACCCTGACATAGGTCAATGAAGATCCCTGTTACCAGCAGCATGCATGAGAAATGTGTCCACGGGCTCTTTTATTACATATTTCTCACCCAGCCCTCCAAGAGTTTAGAGCAAAATTAAAAAATAATACACAGTATATTTTTTTTTTCAAAGAACACTTGAAAAAGGAAAGGCCTATGCACTAATAAACCCAATATGGTGGAAACTTTGATGCTTTACTTTTTTTTCAGTAAAGAAAAGGTTCTACCTTGACAAGCATTGCTCAGCTTGTTTTAAATGGGGGAGAAAGAAAGAAAGTGAGAGTTTCTAGAATCTTCCCAGACCATTTCTGTGTGAGCTCTTTCTCATGCGGTCTTTCCTGTACCCCATTTTGTTCCAGTCATCTATAGCCACACCGTTTCATTAAGTGTGATAAATGACCAGTGAAGTTATTATTATAGTCTGGTAATCTACACCCCCTTCCTGGTTCACTTAATATTTTGGGTGTTTTGCTTTCTTAGAGGCCTTTGTGTTATTTATCATCAACAGACTCTTCTTTCAAACTTGCTTGATTCTTTTCTCTGTTAAACAAATACTATTTTGCCAAGCAATGTTGTGAGACATCTCCAGTGACCTACTTAAACCAAGGGAAGTATTTAAAATAAACTATATTCTTCCTTTGTTAATATCCCTGAAATAGTAAGGTGCCATCTCCTATCATTTGTTTCCCTCATCATATGAAAATGGAAGGCTAAGCCGTGAAATATAATTTAAAACAACAGCAACGGTCCTTCCAAAATCTGGGTTCATTTTCATTGTATCATGGGGCCCCATCCACTTTGCAATCCATTTCCCGTGGCTTTTGGTTAACATGCATTTGCCCACTTCCATATTAATTCCACAACCAGCTTCCTTTGTGGTAAAGAGTTCCCTTTCAAAAATGAAAAAAAAAATGTAGGAAGGTAATCAGATCTTCCCCTCCCCATCCATTTAATCTTCGACCATTCAATAATTCCCCACTCCTCCTCATCCAACCTTTTCGTCAATTTAAAGGGATTTAACACCAAGGTTGAAATTTGCAAGATAGCAAAGGGCATCAGCCTACTCAAATAAAGAAAATCTCTATAGGATACCAGAGACTACCCCCTCTCTATCTGAGGTTTCCTCATTTCATAAACAAAAGATCTTGTGCTTCTGAGGCCATCACCTTGATTCATAATGCAAAAATCACAAGCCCAGCAGGGTGCCTGACCACAGAGCGCCCCCTTTTGGCTGGCTGGCTAATTGCGCTTTTGCATGCTTTCAAAGTACATTGGAAGAGTTTTCTTATAAAAGAAACTATCCTGAGAAATTGAGGCGCTGCCACGTCTGAGCAGCTTATCTTGTACTTTGCTTGTACTGTCCCTTTGGAAATAAACTTTCTCTTCTGCTTCAAGCAACTGTCCTGTGTTCTTTCAAAGCTTAGAATGGACCAACTGTTCCTTCTAATTATTCTACTACATAGAATTATGTATAGGTAGTAATTAGGATTCAGAAAGAGTAATCAGGAATGATGGATTTCAAGAAATGACTTCCCTTAGGAAAGCTCACTTCAATCACACTTGACTCTGGACTATATGTGAATATTTTAGTTATATGAGTCTTTTTCCTTCACCTGGAGAGATTTAACCTGGAAATAAGGAGAAATTTTCTGATGGTGAGAACAATGAGCCAGTGGAACAGCTTGCCTTCGGATGTTGTGGGAGCTTCATCACTTTAGACTTTCAAGAAGAGATTGGACTGCCATTTGTCAGAAATGGTGTAGGGTTTCCTGCTTGGGTGGGGGGTTGGACTAGATGACCTACGAGGTCCCTTCCAACTCTGTTAATCTAATCTAATCTAATATTTCAGCTAGAACGGAAGGTCTAGTCCAGGGGTGTCAAACTCAATTTCATTGAGGGCCGCATCAGGGTTGTTTGACCTTGGTGTGTGTGTGTGTGTGGCCAGGGTGGGCGTGGCCAGCTCGACGTCACTCATGTTCGGGGCGCCTGTGGGGGCCCAATCATTCTGCCAGCAAAAACAGGCTCTCGAGCTCTGTTTTGAGCTGCGATGGCCTCCTGCAACCCTTTCCCAGCGAAAACGAAGCTCCATTTTCACTGGTAAAGGACCACAGGCCAGTCCTTCGCTGTTTCCAGGGTGGCACCGCGGGCCAGATCTAAGCACCCCACAGGCAGGATCCGGCCCCTGGGCCTTGAGTTTGACACCCCTGGCCTAGTCCTTTTGTAAACAAATTGAACAGACACCTTTATTGTGTAGAAATGTTTTAATAGCTACAATATTTTTCCTTCAGTGGATTCCGCTGTTCTTTTTCACTTCAGATTTTGCCAGGTGCCTTGGGACCACAAATGAAATGAACGTTGAAAAAGACTGGGCTGTTTCATTTAATTACTGCAATAAATCACAACCCATCAGGAAGCTTTTCTATACTTACTCCAGTCATGAATATGACCTATGAAGAGACTTCGGTCATACACTTCAGGGTGCTGTATTTGGGGGTGGGAACAAACATTGAGAAGCTGCATTTGCATTGAAATGTATGGTCTGGTGCTTTGAACTGTCAGGGATGTTTTAATAAAATATTCGAGGAGCACTAGATTGCCTGTCTGTGGCAAAGTTTTTCCTGGTTGCATAGCACATAACAGCTTGAATTTTAATTTGCCTTCTGTGAGTGGAATAAACATTAAGAGAACATGGATTTTCTTTGTCTTTACAGCCTCCTAAAAATCTGTCGATGGATTTAGGAGATACTGTACCTGGAAATACGGGAATGGGCTACAGAGGAATAAAGTAATTATCAGAGATCACACAAACCTATAGGAACAGAGCATTTGAGCCATTCAGCCAATTACAGGTAGTCCTGGACTTGTGACTAGTTGCTTAGCAACTGGTAGAAGTTATGACTCTCAAAAGAACTTATAACCCAGTCCCAAAGTTCTGATGGCTGTTGTTTCCCCATCTACCACCCGCACCCCAATGTCCACATATAGCCAGTTGCAGCATCCCATGGTCACATGACTCTTTTATGACTGCATTTAATCTTCAGAAATACGAATTGTTGTCTCCTACGATAACCATTCCCCTTTCCTTCTTCCCAGCCAGGGAGGGGCCATTCAGTATCCATGTGTGCTTTGCTTCCTGAGTTGACTCCTTGTCCTCCATTGTTCACCTCTCCTAACAGCTCTGTGCATCTGTGCATCTGGAGCAGGCTCCAGCTGTTCTTCCTCCTCATTCATATCAGCCTCCAAAGATCCCTAAAGTGATACTGCCATTCAACTGGAGGGAGGAGGAACCCTGTGACAAGCTGCTATTTTATAACCTTTATCCTGATGCCTATGCGCTCTGAGATTTCTCACCTTTTGGAGAATGTGTACGGGGGAGAGGCCATGTGGATTCTTTCACTCTGTAAACTGGTGGAAGACGACCTTATCTAATTCTCAGGATGGTCATTACAATAACATCTTTGCACCTGTGGATTGGCTGAATACACATCGGACTGTTGGGAGGGGTTTCCGGTATCTTATTTCTAACTGTATTGTCTAGGGAGAATTTAGAATCTGCCTTTGTTCTGCTATCATTTATGCTCAATAAAAGGTTCCTTTTGAAATACCAAGTTTCAAGAGTTTTTACTTCCTTGAGAAAGGAGGAGAGGCAGGACCTTACAACGGGTCACAACTCACTTTTTTCAGTGCCATTGTATATTGGAATGGTCACTAAATGAATGGTTGTAAATCAAGGACTGTACTCAAGACACTGCTGAACTGAAGTTACAACTATGGGCATTCCACGGTAAGGGAATGAGGGGAATTGTAGTTCAGCAATATCTGATTGCCCGTATGTTTCCTACCTATGACTGTTCCATGAGTTTTGTTGAAAGGCGTCTAAATAAGCTTGACCTGGCATAAACAAATTGCAGTTTTCTCTTTTTCCACACGTGGAACAGAACCCAGAAGGATATTTCTTCCAACATTCTCATTCTCTCTCTCTCTCTCTCTCTCTCTCTCTCTCTCTCTCTCTCTCTCTGGTGTTTCAATCAACAAATAGATATATTACTACTAATATACATATTAAGAATTATTTCTAAGAAAAATTGGTCAGATTATTGCATGCTAATGTCAGCATTCCGAGTAATGCACCCATTCAAAGTAGAACTCCGAGGCAGGTAGATTCCTCTAAGAAAATGTTCATTGGATACATCATATCAGCACAGATGGTGAAAACCAACTCTGAAAGTTCTCATGGTTTTCACCTAATTAAAAAAGTAAAACTTCCCCCCTCCCATGTGTCACCAGTCACATTGTCCAATGAACGCAGCTGGCAGGCTCCACTCCTCCTTCACAAGCCACCTGTCACGAGGACCTTGGTTCCCACAGGAAAAAAAAATATTTTCACTGTTAGCTGGGCTATCTACTTCCCCCCCCCTCCCTTCCCCCTCTCAGGCTTGGTGGCCATTATGAGGCAGCACAAGATGGCTTCAGCCAGGGTCGCTTCAGAGTTCACAGCTTAATTGTCTCAGGGTATTTTTTTTAAAATATTCCAACTGAAAGGGGGGCCAGCAAAAGATTTGCATATGTATTAATGTAATACAGCTAATTTCTATAACTGAGGAACAGCTTTATCAAGAGGGTGCTTTTGGTGGGTGAATCATGCAATGTGTATATTTCATTTCAGGCAGAATGAGTCACTTTTTAATTGAAATGATGTGTCATCCCCAAACCGAGATAAAAATCCACCAGTTAAGAAAGTTATTTGCCACCTACGTAGGACCTTCTGGTCTTCTGTGCATAATATAAACGTATGTGAATGCAACCTGTTTTCTTTTTTCACAATGGAACAATTCTGTAGCAATAACTATCACAAGGAGGCTGACTGAAGGAATATTCCACTTGGGGGGAAAAGGGTCAATATGAATTTGACTTCATATCTAAAAAGAATGCCCTGCCCGCCCCCGCCCCCCCAAGAGACAAATGTTATGGTCTTCTTAAGCATTTGTAGGCACCATGAATAAGCAGAAATAATCCACTGGCTTTCCTTTAATCCAAGATATATTATACTGAAGAGAATTTCCCAATAATGATAACACTACAGTGTGTCCCATTAAATAAAACTGGATATCATGTGAAATAGATTTGAGTAAATTGCTTCCCCTTTTCCACACCTGGAATAATATGTATAGTTGTAATTGCCATGTTTGAAAAAAATACTTCAAGAAGCTGCACAAAAGGCAGAAGTCAGCAATCTAAATTATAATCTGGGAGCCTTGACATCTTCTTTATGAAAAATTCCTAAAATATTTGACATTCTTTAGCTAAGGAAAAAGGTGACTAAGGGTCAACATGACTGAAGTATAAACAAGCACATGCATAGTGTGAAGAACGTGGACATGGAATGTGAACATCAATCAAAATCTATGACCAGAGATTGTCCAATGAAGTTGAAAGTACTTCTTCATACAATACATAATTAAACTGTAGAATTCATGACCACAATATGTGATCATGATCACTAATTGGGCTAGCTTTAAAGGGGAATTGGAGAAATTTACCCAATCTACCCTGTTTCCCCAAAAATACAGCCTACCCAGAAAGTAAGCCCTCGCTTGATTTTTACATGCACCCAATATAAGCCCTAGCCCCAAAATAAGCCCTAATTAAGATCCCGCCCATTCCAGAATGCAGGAGTAAAAATTAAGCTAGGGTGGGGGGGGGGGTGGATCTGCCCTATTTCTTATCTTTGGACAGTTGTAGCCAGGCCTCACACAACCCGACACCTGCCTTGCCGGCCCATTTCTTCTGCAGCCAGCAAGGCTGGCACAGCTCTCCTGACGGCCTCTGTAGTTGATAACAAAGCTCTGGATCAATCCGGAAATCTGTTATCTGATGCAGAGGCCTTCAGGAAAGCCTTGCCAACCGCAGAAGAATAATTTCCTGAAGGTCTCTGACAGCAAAAAGGAGGCTGGGAGAGGTGAGGTGGAAAATAAGACCTGGTGCCTTTTTTGGTGGCAAAAAAAATGTAAGACAAGGTCTTTTGGGAAAACATGGTATTAAGGTCTATCAGTGTTGAAAATCTAATTCCTACTGTTGAGCTGAAAATTAACCTGACATCAGACTTGCTTTCCCCACAGTCAAACACTCTTTCCCTTCTACTGCTGCTATTCCCAAACTCCTGACTTCCTTCCAAGATAATAGGTGGCAAACCTATTCACTTTTATATATTTTTTCACCCTACCTTTCTTATTTTTATAACTAGTTCAAGGTGGCAAACATACCTAGTACTCCTTCATCTTCCTATTTTCCACAACAACAATTCTGTGAGTTGAGTTGGGTTGAGGGAGTGACTCAAAGTCACCTAATTGGCTTTCATGCTGAAGACAGAACTACTCACAAGTCACTGTCTCCTAGTTTCGAACTGGGTGCCTCCTTTGATGATACTAATGGAAAAACAAAATCCCACATGGGAACAGCCAAATATGATTTCGTGGACTGGGTATGAAAAGATGATTAAACATGGGAAGTTGACAGAAAAAAGGGGTTGCTAAGACATCATGGCCATGCTTTGTTTCAAGTGGAAAAAGACCTAAAGACTCAGCATTACCTCTCTACAGCTACTTTGTCCTGGGCTTCTATATTCTCTGTTGGTCAGCAACAGCCATATTTTTATTATCTTTCTATTGATCTAATAATAGCCCATTAAGTCAAGGCTCAACCCTTATACTTCCCAGTGGACACCCTTTTGGTTTCTATCCAGGCTGAGTGAAGTTTGATGATGTCATGGGAAGAAGGAATAACTCTGAGGAATAGGAAGAAGAGCCGTTACCAAGAACAACAGTCAGATAAAAGAATTCTGAGTCCGGGACAGAACTGTAATGTGAGCAAGCATCTCAGACAAGAACCTCTCTAGTTTTCATGAAAATAAGGGGGAGTAGAATGCATTCAGATTTGCATGATTCAGTTACTGTAACTTTATAATAAAAGTAGCATAACTCGGATAAATCTCCAAGTGCTTCAACGACCCTCTAAAAGGATGCAATTTACCAGCTGTCTGCAAGGAATATAAATCTTTCCATTCCCCACTATCCTGTTAGAGCTGAAGAAGATTCTTGGATGAAAAGCAAAACGTCTTCAAAAGAAAAAACGAGAATGTCCACTTGCCTCCTGAAAAAGCACCTTTGGGACATTCATAACTTTGTTTTCAAAGTCTGGTCTATCTTAAAGTGTTGCAGCTCCCTTTGCTTTCCCACACCCTTCCCATAATATGGCAATATGTTCTTTTCCAATTCCCCGCCCCCTATATCTTTCAATTGCAATGCAGCCAGCTCACGTTTCAATGAAAGCAACATTGCTTCTATGATGTTGAACCATCAATTCTCCCTTGTTCTAGAGACCTACAGTGGAGCATAGGAGCACAGAAACAGCCAGCACAGTAGCATTACAGCAATGATGATATAATAAAAAGACATAATAGTGTCAAAGGAGAGAACCTGGCAAGAGTATTTGATAGCATCCATCTGTTCAAATTTCTGGAAAAGAAAAGGATTGATGATGAGTCACAATCCCTAAAAGGGAAAGGCAGGCACTGGAAGACGTACCCATCCAAGTGCCAGCCAAAAAGGCTTCCCTGAATGGATGAGAAGAGCAAGAAGCAAGACAAACACCAATCGGGGCCTGCAGCAGCTGTTATTTGATTCAGCATCAACCAAACTCATGCTACCAAATCTCTGTAATCCAGTCTGAAATGATTAGGAACAGTCAGAACCAGTACGAAAGTCGTAGCTTAAGTTACCATGCAGAATTGCTAATATAGGATATTACATGAGTAAGATAGAGGGTGGGTGTTCTCACACAAAACCACACAATAAATCAAGGCCACCAACCTGTCTCCCTCCTACTGCACACGTTCCCAGTTTGTCACCTTTGGAGGTCATACTGATGACATAATTGCCAACAGAACAATTTTCCATTGTTTTAGATAGGACATGAAACTCTGCCATAGCCTTACCTACTTTTTAGGCCTCCATACTACTAAAATGATCAGGGTAGCCCTTGGTTCCCAAGTCCTGTAATAAGATATGATTATCTATCTATCTATCTATCTATCTATCTATCTATCTATCTATCTATCTATCTATCTATTCGTCAAAATCTGTAGTATTCTTCTGATTCTAGGCGGCTTACAATAATAATAATAAAAACAACTGGCGCACCATTTGAACACCACTGGCATTGACAAAATCACCATCAGTCAATTGCAAAAGGCAGTTTTACTCAGAACAGATTATATCCTACAAAGATATCTTTAACACCATCAAACACCCACATCTACCTATGCCAGATCCTTGGAAAGGACTCAATAGATGGATAAAAATGGCTCATTCAATCTGAACATCTAACTGACTGTGTGATGAACCAATAATATTAATAATAAATTATTACTTAAGTCTACACATTTATCTAAGCAATGAGTTTACAAAATACTCTACCAACTTCACACAAACAACAAATCACAGCATGAATTTGTTTGTTCTGTCACTAAGTATCTAGATTTGCCTATCTCATTAAGAAATGTTTTAACCATGGTTGGTTGAATAATCGAAAGTAGATAAAAACACAACCCCAACGACATGTGGCTTATGAGAAAATCAGAGGCCCCTTAAGAATCTGTGCCCCACATATCCCATGCCACCACCCACAGGCATCCATAGAAAGATAATCAAGCAAGAAGGTCACAGCAGGACCGAAGCTCCATTTTTTTTATACGTGTTGTGATTCAGCTAAAAGATGTGGGGTTTCTATTGTGCAATTATGGCCACCATCTTCATTTGTTTGACATCCTTCACTCCAGGAGTGGCAATTTCAGAGAAAGTATATACTATATATAATGGAACAGGAATTGTTGCGTACATGGATTAACATTTCACAATGCAATCATTTAATCAAAATAATATTTAATGTGGGATCCCCATCATCACCCCCTTTCGAATCTTTTCAAGAAGCCTTGCCTGCTTTTGGCATAACTAGGTCTGTTGATGCCCTCAAAAGTTATATGATCCTGCCTTAAGCCATGTTTCACCATGCACAGTGGCTGTTCCCACAATGCACTGAGCAAAAACTAAAAAGCCACCTGAACATGAGAGGTGAACCAGTCAGAGATGGCTTACCAGTAGATGCTGCCACTACCAAAAAGTAGAAAGCACAGGGCTAACTGGAAAAAGTTGCAAGCTCCTGGATTGCCCATGTCTACTTCTGATTTAGCTTAAAGGAAGAACAGATATAAATAGGGACAATGAGGAAAAGTATTTAGCCCAGTGCTTGGTGAAAATGTGAAAGGTATTTCTTCTTATCTACAATTTGAAAAGCATCCATTTAAAGCAGGACATACAATGGAGGCTTTTTAAAAGTACGAGGGATTCCTTCGGGAGAGGGCCAAACTTTCTCTTCAAAATAAGAGACCAGCCTCCATCTGGGCATCATCTGTGTGCATAATTTGGACATCAAAACTATTTTCGCCATAGATGTTTCTTCAAACATC
This sequence comes from Oxyrhabdium leporinum, assembly GCA_032468155.1. NCBI lineage: Eukaryota > Metazoa > Chordata > Lepidosauria > Squamata > Cyclocoridae > Oxyrhabdium > Oxyrhabdium leporinum. The sequence continues at coordinate 136,668 of JANHFL010001943.1, read as the reverse complement.
TGGTGAGTACATTTGCTGAAGAAAATGCTGCATCTTGAAAGGATTGTCTTGGTCAAACAAGAGTAATTTATTACTTTGATTTGAATTCCTTGCAACAGGGGGGGGTAACCCACTTGTTCAAGAATGCAGGCTTAAAAACCAACAGTTGTAGTTGCCATTATTTAAAAACATTCTAAAGAAAGAAGAAAGAAGAAAACAGACTAGGCACAAAGCTGTATTTTTCCAAAGAAGAGGGGGGAGGGGGTTTCAAAGCAAATTCAGCTCAACATTTTAGAACTACTTCTGAATCATCATAAGATTTGATGATTTGCAGTGATCATCTGTCCAACATTCCTCCGATACACTCTGTCATAAATTCCAGATTACCATTATGATTCTGCTACATAGCTTCATGCTATGCCAATTTTAAAAAAAAAAAACCTATTTAAAACATGTCCATAAAACCCACCAAGATATTTTGGATAGTTAATGATGAAAATCACAGCACGATCTAATGCCACATTTTTCTATGTAACCATTTAATCTGTGCCTAAAGTTCTAGAAAATGAGGCATGTTTTCCAGTAATTTCTATTTCATCCAGCATCTATTCTATTCCAACTTAAAATCATGCTTCATCTGAATTCAGAACCAAGAATCAAAATGCAAGCATGCTTCTTCTTTAGCATGTTATTTTGGTGGAGAGGTAAAATAAGAAGAAAAGGAACATATTTTCTCTCTTTATGTTTTCTTCAGAATATGCAATCTTTGACAATGCATAAACATTCTGGCACCCACTTCCAATAGGAATCTAACACTTCTAACTGGACAAATCTGTTGTTTCAGTTCAGTTACCTGCTACTGAAAGCCCCAGCAATCTCTAAATGGAGCTTGGTTGTAGGGAGATGTCTATGGAGATTCTCAGTCATCCAGGTCATGGTTGTCCCAAAGGTGTTTTTTCAAGAGGCAATAGGACTATCTGATTTTCTGATTTTTCTTTGAAGGTGTTTCGCTTCTTATCAAGAAGCTTCTTCAGAGCTGAAGAAGCTTCTTGGATGAGAAACGAAACATTTTCAAAGAAAAATCAGAAAGTCCAGCTGCTTCTTGAAAAAGCACCTTTGGGATTGTTGTAAGGAGGCACATCTAACAGAATGACAGAGTTGGAAGAGACCTTGGAGATCGTCTAGTCCAAACCCCTACTCAGGCAGGAAACCTTATACCATTTGAGACAAATAGCTGACCCATCTCTGACCCATCAACAAGCCGTTCCACTGATTAATTATTCTCACTGACAGGAAATTTCTCCTTAATTGTAGGTTGGCTCTCTCTTTGATAAATTTCCATCCATTACTTCGTGTCTTGCCCCTGGGTGTTTTGGAGAATAGATCGACCCCTCTTCTCTCTGACCACCCCTCAAATATTGGAAGACTGCTATCATGTCACTCCAAGTTCTTCTCTTTGTTAGACTAGACATACCCAGATCCTGAAACCATTGATCCTATGCTTTAACCTCCAGTTCCCTAATCATCTTTCTTGCTCTTCTCTGCACTCTTTTTAGAGTCTCAACCTCTTTTTTGTATTGTGGTGACCAAAACTGGATGTAGTATTCCAAGTGTGACCTTACCAGTGCAGTACTGCATTACTGCAGTTGTTAAGTTACCATAGTAACATGGTTCAGTAAATCAAGCTTTCCCATTGACTTTGCTTGTCAGGTCACAAAAAAATAATCACATGACCCTAGGACACAGCAACTGTCATCAATACATGCCAGATGCCAAGCATCCAAATTTTGATCATTTGGGGATGCTACAATAGTAGTAAGTATAAAAACAGGCACAAGTCACTTTTTTGCAACGCTGTTCTAATTTGGAATGAAATGGTAAGTTGAGGACTACCTATGTATAGTTAGATCATTTAAAAAAAAACACCTTTGAGTTCATCATGAATCAATACATTAATTTGGCTTAGCTGCATGTCCTGCTTAACTTGGTTTGAGGATAGTCTTACAGGATTTCCTGGTCTGGTCTATCGGGGACAAACAAGTTTGAGAGCAAGAGGGAGGGAGCGATAAGATTCTCACAGCCTGAGAAATTTAATTATAGTTTGATTCTGGAACTCCTGACAAAAAGGATATGGTTCTCTGGCTACTTGGCCACCTTAGACCCAGGCATCTCCTGACTGGTCACTTCCAAGAGATGGGCTGCCTTTGGGCAGTGTCTGCTTCTCTTCAGGAGTGGGTGATTCCTCAGCCTTGAAGACTGTGGGGTGCCTTTTCCTTAAGAGACCACTGGTGAACCCAAACGTCACAGACAACTAGAGAAACATCTTGGGGATAGTATCCCCCGTGTATGTTTTGATTGCATTTCCCAGATTTCCTCGAGATTCTTCCAAATTCCCTTTAGGAATCAAGCCAGGGAAGGCTAATATAAAGCCATATTAAATAAGACAGAAGGAGAGTCGTGGTTCCAAAACATGGTTGGATGAGGGAGGGAGG
>JANHFL010001943.1:86883-102645 GCA_032468155.1 Oxyrhabdium leporinum | reverse complement strand
TTTCTTTCTTTCTTTCTTTCTTTCTTTCTTTCTTTCCTTCCTTCCTTCCTTCCTTCCTTCCTTCCTTCCTTCCTTCCGAGTCAAGGTATCCATGGTATTCACACCATGATTAAAATGTATCATGATAAAAACAAAAGGTAGCTGCCAATAGATAATAGAAATTAAATGCTTCCAAAAGGCTGAGCAAACAGCATTTTTTAAAAAAATGGCCATCCCAATAAAAAAAAATCTTATTCAGAATTCAACACAGAGACTTTGCACCCTTTAACCTAGTGGTTCTAAATGTTAAAGTAATACCAATGTAATTAATATTTATGATCAGTCTCATTTCTGTAAATTACTATGATCTCTGAGATACTTGGACTTGTTTCAATAAAGAATGTGTGTCTTCACAGGGACGTGAAGCATTGGAATGGGTAATCAGCAAACTTAATGCTGAAATAGAAGAATTCACTTCTTCAGCAAGAGGAAACATGAGATCTCCAATGGCAGCAGCAGCCTTTGTGGAAGAATAGAATAGAAGTTATACCAAGTTGTTAGGCCTAATAATTTGAAAGGAACACTTTCAAGCTTCCTCAAAGCTGGAAATATTTATTCTTATACCTATTTAAAAATAGATCTGTAATTTAGATTTTTAAATTAAAATTTTGGAGAGAACTTGCCTAAATCTGTACATGAAGTTAAGACACATGGCTTTCTGTTGAATTATACATTCCTTAAACTGGAATGCAAGCATTCAAGACAGTTCATGTGTTTGCAGAATGTAGTCTGGGCACAAGATTTTGAGCAGTTTGTTACAGGGTTCGGCTTTGAAGAACAAACACTATTACTTGAAATAGGATCTAAAGTGCTTTTTTTATAGGCTGTTTTCATGAAAGTTACCATTTGCTAACCTGAGAAGTTTGATATTTAACATTCATGTTTACAGAAGCTCCACTGTTTTGAAAACTATTCTGAATGCAGAAATTGCATGCTTTATTAGATATGAACTAAAAGTGGCTTACAATTTCAGTTTTTCAAAGTCTCTACTTGGTAAGAATGGTTAAATTGTTGAACAATGCAACTTGTTGAACTTAATTCATTTTGGTCCCACATTTTCTAAGAATCAGAAATTATATAATAACTACATTCATAGGTACAAATCACTCCCTTTTAAAATGCATAATCATGATTTATGAACTTGACAACTGAAGTCTTTTAAATTGTACTTTGTTGTTTCTCTACACACAGAGAGAGAAATTTTGTTTTGTTCCTTGCTATATATCCATACTGCCCTACCTTTTATCTACAAAAGTCTAGGTACTTCAGAACAAATATATCTAAATTCCATAAGTAAAACAATAGTTCCCTTCCAATATCAAAATAGTCTTTTCTTGACAGGGGAGTATTTATATATTCAAAAACTGGAAAACCCAAAAGGCTTTTATGTCTGTGATACAGGTACAATGTAAAATTTAAGTACCTTTGATGAGCAGGACAATAGTAGAACTCTGGTATCTGTCATAAATGACATGAACTAATGAGTTCTAGACATATCTTAATTTCTGAATTCTGATTCCTTTAATACTCTCATCTGTGGTGTTTAATATTTTGTTCTTAAGAATGTATGTAAATACTATAATATGGACCTGAAACTAGTTTTAAAAGTTAACATTTCAGTAGAAGGTACTGATTCTTGTGAGGTGAGATTGCAAACATTTACCAATGCATTTAAATGTTAAATATTTTTCTACTGGGTTATGTTTCGTCTTTTTCATTTTTAAAAACTGCAAAAACATTTTATAGAGACAATGTTATTAAAAAAGGTTAATGTTTGATACTCTAATCTCTGTTTTAATTCAGTAAGTCATATACTCCTCGAGTGATGAATGGCAGCAGCCCAGGTTGACCATGGTGAATGGGGAGAAGGTCTCATTCAGACAATGGAAACAAGCTGACCCCAAAGGGCAGAGGGGGGAGGGATCTGCCTTGGCCAGAAGCCCTAATACATTTAAGAAAGTCAAAGCAGCAGCCTGTGGTCACTCTTTGCTGAAATTCTACATATATTCAGTTTTCTTTTTATTTTGAATTATGTATGACTATTGCTTTTCTTTGTTTTTCACAATCAGCCTTTTCTATTTTTTTTCCTAATCCACTAGCAGTATTAGGGGCATTAAAGTGTAGTTTGTTTGGCTCTATATGATAAGTCCGCAACTGGCTGGCTATTTACATTCTGAGAATCTGTATTAATGGCTCTGCATTGAGTATTCATTCATTTACTCATTCACTCTTAACAGTTTGTATGGCCACTCATCTCAGGTTTATGCCTCTGGGCACTGGGCAGGTAACAATAATTGAAAAGCAACATAAACTCACCTATAACAAATTAAAAGTCATTGTATGGGCTCAGATACACATTCTGATCCCTTGGCCTGTTGATCAGTTGGATTTATAGATCAAGTTTCATTTTATGCAACCCAGGGCAGCATATATAACGCTCCCTCCTATTTCCAGCATCACAGTATCCCTGTGAGCCACTTTCATCTAAGAGACAAATTCCAATCTCAACTTAGATTATAGGTCTAGGTCGACTATCCAAACTGGATCTTAATTTGGAATCTGAAAAGGAATTTGATTTCAGCATGAAGGAAATGGAGGGAAGAGATGTATCAGTGTACTGTAGAGAAAATATTACTACAGAAACTAACACCAGAAATAATGGATATAAGTTCTAGGTACCTACATTTTATTTAATTAGGTAAAAATATCCTTACAGTAAGATCTGGACAATAGTGGAACAGTTTACCTACAATTGTGCATTTTCCACACCTGGAGTGACTGGATGTCCCACCTCTTGTCGTCAATTTAATTTTCCTGAATCCTGCAGGGGTTTTCTGGTCTCATCCAACTTTATAAATCAATTTTAGAATTCAACAATTATATGATTTTCTTACATCTGGAGGATAAAATAGCTTTTAACTTCTACTACACAGAGAGGAGGTTTGACAGAGTACCATGTCAATCTAAATCAGTGCTTCCCAATTTTTTTACTATCCAAAGCCAATTATCAGAAAGGGGTTTTTTACCCAACATAGGCAAAACACTATTATTTAAATGGAAATTTTAAAGTTGATTTGAATGTCCCTGTTATGGTTGGGTAATGGGCTCCTGTACTGTTTTCCAAAGGGAAAAAAAAACTTTTACCCAATTTTGGATAATTTACCCAGGTTTGGGAAGCACTGCTATAAGTCAAATAGAATGTTCAGGCATAGATAGATCTATTAGGATCCAATATAGTTATTCTAATGTCATGAAAAAAAAGGCAGCTCCACTGAAATGAAAAGCAGAGCAATGGAGATTGGTTTGTTGTTCTTTTTAAATTAAGATATGCAGGGATCACTGGTCCCCATCAAAACAAGCAGAGAGCCTTCAATTTAGGTCAGTGAGGATTACAGGTAGTCCTCAACTTACGACCACAATTGAGCCCAAAATTTATGTTGCTAAGTGAGAAATTTGTTAAGTGAGCTTTGCCCCATTTTATGACTTTTCTTGCCAGTTATTAAGTGAGTCACTGCAGTTGTTAAATTAATTACACGGTTGTTAAGTGAATCTGGCTTCTCCATTGACTTTGCTTGTCAGAAGGTCACAAAAGGTAATCGCACGATCCCGGGACATTGCAACCATCCCAAATATGAACCAGTTACCAAGCATCCAAATGTAAATCACATGACCACGGGGATGTTGCGATGGTTATAAGTGTGAAAAATGGTCATACGTCACTTTTTCTGCACATTTGTAACTTCGGTCACTTAGCCAACTGTTGTAAGTGGAGGACTACTTGTATACAGAAACGGGGGAAATGTAGCTAATCAGCACTGCACAATTACATAGCGCGGTCCCAATTTTAAATCACCAATGAGAAAAATACATGGAGCCCAATCTTGGGTTTGAAAGCTAACTGGGTAACTTCAGCAAGTCGGGTAACGAAACGTCTGCATGCAAGCCACAACAGCACCAAGGACAATCCCTCTCTCTCATCCTAATTCACCCACAGGGCTGGTGTTGCAGAAGAAACAGGACAACGAAGGAATATTAGGAGTATTTTCCCCATTTTGAGTTATTAAAAATAATGAAGGCTGGATAGAAGAACTATAATTTAAACACCCCTCGCGCTTTTCGAGACATGTTTAAGAATATATGGGATAACGTACAAGCTAATTTAAGGATGCCCTTCCCTTCTATAGTGGCTCCATCTCTCCTAGCAGGGTGTCAAGACCTGGTTCTGCCAGTTGGCGTACGGGTCTAGCTTTTTAACCTGCAATTTTAACTCCGCTTTTAATTGCTTTTTAATGCCGTTTTCTACATCGCTCAGATAAAGACTGGGCGGTGTAGAGATTTGATAACTTTGATTAATGAAAGATGTAAAACGCGATAAGAAAAATAAATCATTGCAACCCCAACAGTACGAAACGGGCCTCTCTATCTTCTCCCCCCCCCCCACCGTCCCCCCAACAACAACTACTCAGAATTTCCAAATTCGGCGGCGCTGCGATTCCCCCAATGAGAGCGTTAGACCACGTGAGTGACATCCCGCGATTCTTCCCGACTCAAGAGAGGTCTCACGCTCATCAAACCACGCAACCAATGAAAATAGCCGAACCTGATCTCTGATTGGTTATCTCGGACGGGTTAACGCCTTCCCCTAATAGAAGGAGAATAGATGGGGAAAAGAAGCCCCGTCTCTCGAACGGGGCATCGATAGGACGTGAGTTTTGATTGGTCGACTTGGTTTTCATTTCCGGGTCTTTCAGCGCTTCCGGGTTAGACTGCGGCGAAGCAGCCTCCCGCTGTTTGACTGGGCGACCTTGCGGCCTCGGGCGGGCGGTTTCCTCGAGCGAGCGAGCAAGCAAGCAGCCGTCATGGTGTCTTACTGGAGGCAAGCGGGGCTCAGGTAAGTGGGTGGCTGAAGGGGGCAACCCCGACCTCCGCGCCCACAGAATACCCTGCGTCCCCCACCCCAGGCTGGTCTTGTGAAGCCGCCGGTCTCCTGGTGTTCGGGCGCCTGAGATGGGAAGCTGTAACAAAACTTCGCTAGTTCCCCCTCCTCTTGCAAATTAAGTCCTTTGGATGCAGAAAAGGAAGAAGAAAAAAGCAATAAAATCTCGCTCCCAAACGGAGATATCTGTCATCTGTCGAGGATGAGGACCCGTGTTGAACGTGTGTGCGTGACTGGTGGGAGCGTGCCAGTTAAAAAAAGCAAAACGCTTTTAAAACGTTTTGCCATGTCTGAGGAGTGCTAGACAATGCAAAGTGCAATATTTTCCCTTAACTTGCAAATGTGGGAGCTTGGATCAATGTCAAAATAACTTGCCCAATAGTAAAAACGTTGGCTCAAATAAATTTCTGTACCTGCTATTTGCATGTTTATTGCTTACTATTAAAAGAGATGGTTTAAAAAATAAAAAATAAATAAAAAGGACGAGGACCCAGATTATTGGGGGCAATATGCTGACTCTAAACCCCTTAGAAAGGTCTGTAAAGCACTATGAAGCGGTGCATAAGTCTAAGAGCTATTGCTATCATCGTTTTAGCCATTGTTTACCCCCACAGGATGAAGGCGTGTTCCTCCTGTTTCCAACCCATATGATCCTGAGCTTTCTTTTGCCAATTGGGCCCCGCAATACTTGCCGATCTCATCGCGCCATCTTGCTTTAGGTCTCTTTCGTGGATCCTTTTGATCAAGTGGGATCTATTCTACGACTGCCTTGGTCTTACCTGCCATCCGTTGTTCTTGCTATGTGACCAGCCCATTTCCATTTCAATTCTTTTACGCCTCTTGATGATATATACTTAAATTTGTTCCCTAATCCATGTGCTGGTCTTTCTATCCTATCTTGTAATACCTAGCACGTATCTTTCCGTGGCTCTTTGCGCCGCTCGTAGCTTTTGTATCAGTTGTGAAATTAGTGTCCACTAACGTAGGTAAGAGCAGGTAGCACACACTGATCGAAAACTTTTCTCTACAGGCGTTGGGGGGGGGGGGGGTTGTTGCAAAATACTTTTTCAAGGCAGGCTGAGAAAAAGATAGGTGAAGTTGTATCAAGGATAAGAAAGATGGAAAATAATCCATAATCACCTGTAGACAGTCACAAGAGTAACCAGTAACACCTGAAGATGTGGTGAAGGCTGCCGGTTTAGAGGGCTTTAGCGGGATTAACATTTAGAGTACCGTATATAGAGTTGTCAATGACCACTTTTCAGTTGACTTCAGTATCACCTTCAGAATGTGCCTCTGAATAAATGTCTGAGCCACTGTGGCCCATTTTATTAGAAGTCCTGGTTTATAATGAGTTTTCCAGGGTGCTTTTCTAATTTTCCACAGTTGTTAACTTCAGGAGATGGATGTTCTTTTGATCCGTATTTATTTTTCTTTCAGCTACATCCGCTACTCTCAGATCTGTGCAAAAGCAGTAAGAGCAGCCCTGAAACCTCAGTTTAAAACAGAGGCAGAGAAAGTAGCTGTAAGCTATGTAAAAGTTATAAAACCTAAAAAGGAATGACACAAGTAAGTAAAGAAGTTCTAGAGATTTCTGTTTCCTTCAGACCTGTATGCAATTTTACAGCATTAAACTGTATCTTGTCTTACATAATGCAGATTACCTATGCAGCCATAAAAATTGTGATTTAATTTGTTATTACTAATCGTTTTTTGCTCAATCAAGATATTTTGTTCAAAGTTCCAGCAAGAAATGTATTAGGGTTACCTATAGTTACCTAGTGAGCTGTCTTTGCCCCGTTACATCAGCCCATCCCACCCAGGCAAGCAAAACATTCCGACTGGTGGAGCATAAGGAAGAGAGCCTTTACTGCTGTTGCTCCTATCCTTTGGAACTTGCTCTCCCCATTTCCACTGGAGGTGAGACTGATTCCCACTTTCCCAACCTTTTCAAAATATTTAAAGGCCTGTCTCTGCTATCTTGCTTGGTGCTTGCAGAGAGGCATATAACCATGGGGCTGGCTAGTGGTCTGAAGGCTGATCCCCCACCTTTTACTTAACTGTTAATGGTAAACTTTAACTATTCCTGCCTCACTTTTAAATTGTATATATATTAACATTTTATTTTTATACCACTCAGTGTCTCTCTGTGACGGAGATGAGTGGTTTCTAAATAGATGGATGGATAAGAGAGAGAGAGAGTACTGAGTGGATATGGTTGCAAGAAATAGAAGTGGATGGGCAGAAACCGTTTTACTTATCCTGCTGTTAGGCTATTCCAATGGATTTTGCCTTCTCAGACAATGGCCAGGATTTTCTTGTTTTATATACAAAAACCAATTGAAGTGGAACTTCCAGCATTGGAAATAGCTAAGATAGAGAGAAGCTGCTAAGATAGAGAGAAGCTGCTAAGATAGAGAGAAGCTGCATGCAGTTCTATCTAATCCAAGTTTTACACAATGCCTCACCTATATCTGTTGCCTTATTCAGCTTCAGTATAAGTCTGTCCCTACAATGGTAGATTCCCAGTGCTGAAAGCAATTGCTACAGCAAATACAACAAAGGAAGATGCAGATTCATGTGCATGTTTCAAAGATGTGGAAACAATTACAGTGTTTTTAAATTCTGACCTTTTGCATATCAGCTCATTGATGGAATAATTTCATTGGATAATACTTAAAAAATACAGGGACTGGTACATTGATATTAGTTCTCAAGCTGTCAGTTTTAATTCACATTCTGTGCTGCTTTAAATTCTTACTGTATATTTACTTATCTTTACAGAACCCATTCTCTAAAAGGAAAAATGACATCTCATTGGTATGCTTATGGACAACTACTTCCCATTTTGTGAAACCACCATGTATATATATAAACAAACCATGCCAATAAATGAAACTTAATGCAAATGTTTTTAGTGACTGTGTTACCAAGTAATAATAAAATAACTCTTCAAGGAATTAAGCAGCCTAGGTTTTATTGGACAGTAACTTATTAAAAAGTTGTTCAGTTTAATGCCTGTTTTGAATAACAAGGTCACTGGTTACAGAAGATGTTTGAGTCCTTTGTGGTAGAGAAATATTGTTGAAAATCAACAGGAAACATTCAGTGAAAAGAGAATTCAATGATCACTTAAATTATCATGCTTGCTTGGAATTAAATTCTATTGATTAATTTATTACCAGATATGTAGACAAAGATTTGCAATCACATTTATTTAGGTAGCTTTAAAATTTGAAAAGCTGTACTTTATTTTGTCTGGTTTCCTTCCCAAATTCTGCAACTAAATTATGCAAAAGAAAATGTTGATAAATCTGAAACGTTTTGGAAAAAAATGGCTTGGGTGATGAAACAAAAACTGAACATTTCAGCCACAAAAGGAACATTTGAAGAAAGTAACACTGTGCCAGTTATTAAGGTTATGATTATACATTCATTATCTTTTACAGATTGGTTGAGGACTTAAAAAGAAGGGAAATTGAAAATGTTTGCACTCTATGGTGATAATCTTTTCTGAGACCTTTGAGGAATGGTGGAAAAAAAAATAAGTTGTACAAACTAGCATTGTAAACGGCAAGATGTGTTTTAATTCATAGAAATGGATACAAACTCTGTTTAATATTATTTTTATTGGATTTTGTATAATACTTGCATTGCAACAGTAGTTAAATAAAATCAAAATGATGCGAGTAAAATAAACAGTGGCTGCGAAAAGTATTTCTCAATTTTTCTGCTAGCAAAATCAGTTTTATACTATAGGAGAATATACTATATACTATACTATACTGTTTTGTACGCCTGTGGAGATTCTCAATCATATTTTGCATATACATTCAACGGAAATATGCACAACACACTATAAGCAAAAGTGCAAGATAAAAAGAAATGTATATTAATACTGCAGCTGGCAGCCTCTGACTTCTCTGGTGCAATGTTTTATAGTGCAATGTTTTATATAATGCTACTGTTTAAAGCAGGGGTATCAAACTCACATCATGGCGGCGTCACATGACGTATTGGGACTTTTTCCCCCTTCACTAAACCAGGCATAGGCGTGGCCAGCGTGTGATGCATCTATCCTGCGGGCCGGGAGTTTGACAGCCCTGGTTTAAAGTAATTATTGGATGCTACACAGGAAAAAAAAACCTAAACCAGATGACCTATATGATCCTGTCTCCAGGTTTTTGTTTCTATAATTTCTTGAGCCTCTAGCTTACCATAATTGGTACCTTGTGGGATGTGTTAATTTCCAACATCTGCTGCCAGCATTTCATTTAGAACATCTTAACATCAAGTTGATAAATGCAAACTTATTTCTACAAGCAATTACAAGAAAGTAACCTTGAAAAGTTTTTGGTAGAGAAACTAGTAGAGTCTTATAGCACCTCAAAGGCTAATAGATTTATTATATAATACATTTTCTGTCCTATAAATGAAATGTTTTGATTTCTTTTATCCTGTTTCGTTATTTTTATAAGTAATTCAAGGCAGCGAACATACCAGACACTTCTTCCTCCTGTTTTCCCCACAACAACAACCCTGTGAGGTGGGTTGGGCTAAGATAGAGTGACTAGCTCAAAGTCACCCAGCCAGCTTTTATGCCAAAAGTGGGACTAGAGTTAACATTTTGTAGCCTGGTATCGGTTCTCCTATATACAAATCTTGTAAATGATGCTACCACATTTTTATAAGGAAAATGTGTACATTTCAGGACTTTTGCTCAAACCACTGAAAACTCCATTTTTACACATACATAGTACACAACCAATACATATATATGTGTGTGTATATACATATATACTAATATGAAGCATAATTCCATGTATACACATGCATACTTCACATAAAACATGTTATGATACATTAAGTAGTACTTCCTCTTTCCCAGAATGTATGTATGCTTCTAAATGGCTGTATTTAATCTTTTAACTACGATTTAATTCTCGAAGCAAATTTAGTGAATTTTGCAAGCGAATTAGTATAAAATGGGTAATTTAGAAAATCAACTTTGGCCCTGCTCTCCCCACTGAACTTCTTAGCAATGATTTTGGTAGTGCTAGGTAGTCATCTTAATTCCATGTTGATATTTGGGAGTTAGTTACAATGAACTATAACTTACAGTACATTCAAAACAAAAAATATTCACATAATACATACGGATAAGTCTGCATTCATGACCACAGTTGGCATTGGAACTTCCATTGCTAAATGAGATAGTTGGTAAATGAGTTGCACCCAATTTTACAACATTTTTGCTGTCATTAAGCAAATCACCATGTTTGATAAGTGAATTCACCATTGATCACATGACTGCAGGGAACTATGACAATCATAAGTGTGAGAACCAGTCATGTCACTTTTTTCAATGCTGCCATAACTTTAGTCACTAAATGAATAGTTGTAAGTTGAGGACTACCTGTAATGTGTTACATTAAAAAAGATAAAAAGGTAAAGGCATCACTGGATTTTATTCTGCTAGTCATTGCCAACTATAGGGGGGCAAAGCTTATCGTTTCAAGGCCATTGAGCCTGCACTGTCCAAAGACATTTCCAAGGTCACATGGCCAGCATGATGTTACGGAATGCTGTTATCTTCTCACCGAAGGGGTACCTATTTATCTACTCGCATTTGCATGCTTTTGAACTGCTAATTTGGCAGGAGCTGAAGTGAGGATGGGAGCTCACCCCATCATCTGGAGCTCAGCTCTTGAACCTGGGCTGCCAGCTTTCCAACCAACAAGCCCAATGTCTTAACCACTGAGCCACTGTACCACCCAATATGTTACATTAATTGATTCAAAATGAAAGTAATCCATCATTTTTAGACTCCTTAAATGAGTGGGTAAATTAATAAGAACAGGATCTATCAATAGCTTTTAAGTATCGTGGTTAGATAAAATCTCTGTTCAAGGGCAACTGACATGTTTGTAGATAACGGTAAGGGTTGTTGAACCCTTTCCAGAATGTTTAGCTGGTGGAACTTTGGACCATTCTATTTCATCCTGCACCATCATTCCTATTTTATTGCCTTTCTTGCCTTATGTGGGAGAGCTGATCCACTGAAAGGAATGTTTAATTAATAGGAATGTTTAATTAAACCAATTAATAGGTTCTAAAGTCCATATAAAATGAAGGTCAGCTAAATGATTTAAGGAGTAATAATTTTAATCTCTTATTAGCAGCTTAAGTTAGAGCTTATATTCATTAGGCTGCCCATCTTAAATCTGCAAAAGCTTAAATATACTAGAAGAGTGAAACACAAATGGGAATCGTAGTGGTCCTTCCCCATAATAAACTAAAGAAGCTGGCTGGCACATTCAAGTACAAGGTTCTAACTCTGTATCTCTCTACCTTGGCAACTTTAAGTTGTGTGCGCTGGCTGGGGAATTCTGGGAATTGAAGTCCACATATCTTAAAATTGCCAAGGTTAAGACATGTTATCCCAGAGATACAGCAAAATCTATAAGTTGACCAATTACATTTTCTGCCATGTTCGTTTAGCATGCCATACGCTTAGGTTTGCTTCTTTGTTTGAAATACTACAGTTAAGACACTGATTCAGAGGAAAAACCTATTGCCTAAGGCAGAGGTGTCAAACTCGTGACAACACATCACGTGACATATCGCAACTTTTTCCCCTTTTGCTAAACTGGGGGTGGGTGTGTCCAGCATGTGATGCATCTGGCCCGTGGGCCATGAATTTGACACCCCTGGCCTAAAGTGAAGCTCTTAAATCAAACACTAAGCCATTGGGTTAGTTCTGCAATGCATTTAAATTTAAAAAAAAAAAGTTAGATACAACTTGGCTTAATGGACAGCAATGGTTGTTTCTGCATTTGATCTCAGTTCCTTTTTGGCGAGAGTCCGGCCAGCTTAAGTGGTAACAATTGGCATATTATATTAAAGTTTTGTTATTTTTAAAGACTAAAAGTCAGTCATTGCTTTTCCATTTAAGCTGTTTCCTTTTCTTCTTCCCTAACTTCCTCCTCCACTTCCTCATATTCTTCTACATCAGCTTTCGCATCCTGATACTGCTGGTATTCGGAAACCAAGTCATTGGTGTTGCCTTCTGCCTCAGAAAATTCCATTTCATCCATCCCTTCACCAGTGTACCAGTGGAGAAATGCTTTTCTTCTGAACATTGCTGAGAATTGATCAGAGATGCGACTGAAGAGCTGCTGAATGGCGGTGTTATTGCCTATGAAGGTGGCAGACATTTTTAGTCCACGTGGAGGAATGTCACAAACAGCCACTTTAACGTTGTTGGGGATCCATTCCACAAAGTGACTGCTATTTTTAGTCTGCACAGCCAACAGCTGCTCATCCACTTCCTTCGTAGACATGTGGCCTCTGAAGATGCAGGCCACCGTCAGATACCGCCCGTAACGTGGGTCACAAGCTGCCATCATATTCCGAGCATCGAACATCTGTTGTGTAAGTTCTGGTACTGACAAAGCTCGGTATTGTTGACTGCCCCGAGCTGTTAGTGGAGCAAATCCTGGCATAAAGAAGTGAAGTCTGGGGAAAGGCACCATGTTGACTGCCAACTTTCTTAAATCTGCATTGAGTTGACCAGGGAAGCGAAGTGAGGTCGTGACACCACTCATGGTGAGGGACACCAAGTGGTTTAGATCTCCATAGCTTGGTGTGGGGAGCTTCAGTGTTCTGAAGCAGATGTCATACAGAGCTTCATTGTCAATGCAGAAAGTTTCATCTGTGTTTTCTATCAGCTGGTGGATCGATAAGATGGCATTGTACGGTTCAACAACGGTGTCCGAAACTTTGGGTGAAGGCACTACGCTGAAAGTGTTCATGATCCTATCAGGATATTCTTCTTTGATCTTGTTAATCAGAAGTGTGCCCATTCCAGATCCTGTCCCACCTCCGAGAGAATGGACGAGCTGAAAGCCCTGGAGGCAGTCGCATCCTTCAGATTCATTCCTCACGATGTCCATCACATTTTCAATCAATTCGGCCCCTTCAGTATAATGACCCTTTGCCCAATTGTTGCCAGCACCTGAATTTCCTGTAAAAATATAGTTATAAAGAAAGCTGGCTAAATGTCAATTGAATAATTAGCAGTTTGTTTGAAAAGTTAATTATTCTACCCAAATGCAAAACGCTTATCTCTAAAACAAGGCAGGACCTCAGCCAGTCTTCCTAAATGCTAGTAAGTTATTAACAGGTGGATGAAAATAGCCCTGACATTTAGTAATAGTACTTAGACTTATATATCGCTTCACGGTGCTTTACAGCCCTCTCTAAGCAGATTACAGAGTCAGCATATTGCCCCCATTTGGGTCCTCATTTTACCGACCTTGGAAGGATGGAAGGCTGAGTCAACCTTGAGCCTGGTGAGAATCGAACTGCCGAATTGAAGTCAGCCGGCAGACAGCAGAAGTAGCTTGCCGTACTGCAGTCTGACCACTATGCCACCACAGCTCATATTTAGGGAAGAAAATTAATTTTATATCAAAACTGATATATATATATATATATATATATTTGAGAAAAATAGCCTACGTTGGTTCGACTTAAACATTTTAAGCAGATTGATAACAATTATGAAACTGTTACAGGCAGTTTTTGTTTTTTTTGTAGAACTTCCAGTTTCATCTTTAGGGGATTTTTTTAAAAAAAAAACTGTCATCTTTAATTATTTGCTTACCAAAACCTGCAAAATTTTCAACCTCTATATCCAGATCCTGCAGCTAACATAAACTTGTAATTAATTATAGAATGACTCAGGCGGCTATCTCCATGTAGGAGGAGTTGATTCTAAAATGGCGGCCCCTTGCTTGGCTGCAGCTGCTTCGGCTCTCAAGAGTGTTGGGGTTTTGGAGTTGAAAGTGCCATCCAACTTGAATCGTTCTTTGGGAATTGAGACAAGACTTGTAGTACCAAACTGTTATATGACCGTCAGTCTAATTGGTTTTGGTGATATTTAGCAAGAGAGGAGCTCCTGATAAAGCTTTTTCTGGAAAGCCTGCACTGCTTTGGACTTCTTCGGTTGAAGGGTGTCAGCAACAGAAGTGTCGGTGGGTTGCGCGGAGGGTGTGCGATCAGCTGCAATCTCTGAAAGTGCATTGGCATTTGGGGCGGCAAAGACAGGAGGGAGCAGCAGCTTTTGCAGCACTCCGTCGCTGAGTGTCTTCTGAGAAGGAGACGGTGTAATCGAAAGAGGAAACAAGGCAAATGTGGAGGGCTAACAACCAGGAGAAAGGCTAATCCATACGGAGTGTCGCTACCATCCATTTTGTTTGCCAATGTGCCCCTTAGAGACCAAAATGGATTACATGAAGCTAGATTTAATAACAAACCGGCAGGTAAGAAGCTGCTGTGTCATCTTTGCAACGGAAAGTTGGTTAAAGCATTTCATCCCAGATAGTGTTGTTAGCTTGGATGGACTTTCAACTTTTGGCTTATTTTCTTTTGAGAGCAGGCATCAGAATTTCATTTTTTAATGTGTGCCAGTGTGTTCCCAGAAAAAAAAATGACAATGAAAATTATCTTGTAACAAATGTTACAGAGGCAGGGAAAGAGACTTGAGGAAACATTCCTCTTAAGATTAATGATCTGGTTTCATCTTTGAACATGATAAGTCTCCTATGATCTGTTTAAGCTTTCACTGTAAAGCACAACTGTCAAACCTGCGGCATCACATGTGACATTTAGCAAGTTTTTTCCCTTCACAAAGCTGGGGTGGACATGGCCTGTGCATGAAGCATCTGGCCAGCAGGCTGCCAGTTTGACACCCCGGCTGTAAAGCATAAAAACAGAATTAAGTTTCCCCTCATCAAAATTAGACCGTTAGGTGTTCTGAAGCTGTGATTAAAGATTCTGATATTTTAGTGAATCGAAGGGATGAATGTCAGCCATGTTGCTTCTGTGAATATCAATTTGTTAAATTAGATTGATAAGTAACATCATGTACATACCATGAATGAAGTTATCCGGCCGAAAGAGTGGACCTATTTTGCTCGACCGCACGCTGTCCATTGTTCCAGGCTCCAAGTCTACCAGGATAGCACGAGGAACATACTTATGAGCTGCAGCACAATGGATCAGAGATATGATGAGTCATCACCTGTAGGCCTTACCTGAACGTTTCCTAAGCCTACAGAGCTCATTTAAAAGACTCCAGAAGTGTTTTAAACCCTTACGTCATCCAAATCATGGTAGACAAACATACAGGTAGTCCTGAACTTACGACCACTAATTTTGAGCCCAAAATTTATGCTGCTAAGTGAAAAATTTGTTAAGTGAGTTTTGCCCCACTTTACAACTTTTCTTGCCACATTTGTTAAGTGAATCACTGCAGTTGTTAAATTAATAATACGGTTGTTAAGTGAATCTGGTTTCCCCACTGACTTTGCTTGTCAGAAGGTCACAAAAGGGGATCACATGACCCAAGGATACTGCAACTATCATAAATATGAGTCAGTTGCCAAGCACTCGAATGTAAATCACATGAGGATGCTGCAATGCTCATAAATGTGAAAAATGGTCGTAAGTCACTTTTTCAGTGCTGTTGTAACTTTGAACAGTCACTAAGCGAACTGTTGTAAGTCGAGGACTACCTGTAGTAGGATTGGTATTGTCTTTAAACTGGAATGTAAGCAGTTTGGACTTAGATGTCAATATATTGACATTGCCTAGAGCAGTGATGGCTAACCTTTTCGGCACCGAGTGCCCAAAGCGCACATATGCACGTGCATCCCCAAAACGCAATACGTGCATGCCCCCCACACATGCCCCCCACCCCCCATGCATGTGCCCTGGCCCCC
>JANHFL010001943.1:72928-86783 GCA_032468155.1 Oxyrhabdium leporinum | reverse complement strand
AACCATCCTTCCAAGCAGTCTCCATGTTTCCAGTGTCTTTTTCCCACTTGGAACTGAACCCAGAAGGATATTTCTTCTAACATTGTGTTATAATAATACTATTCAGACACTCTTGACTCTCTGGCATAAAAATGATAGCAATAAGTAAATGACAAACATGTTCAATTTTTAACCTCTGTAATTGCCTGTGCAAGCACATTTTGTTTGCTCAGTTACTTACAGTAAGCTTCATTGAAATACACATTCATTCTTTCCTGCTGCAGCGGTGAATCACCATGATAATTTCCCGTGGTGTCGATCCCATGCTCATCACTGATAACTTCCCAGAACTGAAAAGAAGACAAACAGAGTCAAACAATAAAAGCATTTCACCTGGTTATTTCTGTATTTATTGGCCTGGTGAAGTCATGAGAAGCTTGGATCACTGGCATTCTTGCACGGGGCAACATGGAATTTGAATGAGCTTTCTTTTCTTTTGACTTCATACACACATGCATTAATTTTCCTCCCACCATCTCCCTAGTAGGAAATCAAGGTGATCAACAAATCAGATAAATATAGGAATGTGAGTCGGATCGGGAAACAACAGCTCCCTCTGTCTGTAACCCTGAAATTCAAAATTGGTTATTTACCACAAGTTAGTAGAACAGTTCCCAGGTGGATTTGGATTGCTTTAGGTAGTTGTAACATTTAAGATTTCTTCCGGCATTTCTCCATGTACTTCTAGGTTCTCATTCATCCTGGTTTCCCTCCCCAATCTTCCCAAATATGTTTTTTTTTCCCCAAAAGACAACTGGACTTTCTTTGTTTTTCCTTGAAGACATTTCGCTTCTCATCCAAGAAGCTTCTTCAATTCTGACTGAATGGTGGAGAATGGATTTATATTCCTTGAAGTCCACCTCTTTCTTGTTTACAACACAGTCCTTCCAGCAGTTCCAAGAAGATTCCACACCCATTTGCACTATTCAGATGACCCAGATAAACCTCCAAGTGACCACAACACCTCTCAGAAAGAGTACTAGAAGTTGCTCTACAGTTCCAGTTGCCACTTGAAAAAGCACCTTTGGGACAACCATGACCTGTATGACTGAGAATCTCCATAGATATCTTCTCAGTCTTCCTTCTCTCTTTCCCCCCTACCCATTCCCTCAGTGTGGTAACTAAGAGTCAACACCACCTTAATCACTTAATCAGTTCGTCCCTCTGCGATCTTGAGAAGCCTATCTCACGTCACATGTTAGCAAAACCAGATGGGGAGAAAAGGGGAGAAAGTAGATTTCATGGCATCCAGAATTGTCAGTGCAGGACAGAATAAGACCAAATTTGGCAAAAGAAAGGTCTAATTTTAAAATGGACCAGATTTGGTCGAAGGCTGCAAACTCCAGAAAATTCCTCTTTTTTGGTCATAAAACCTAGAACAGAGCATGTGCAGGCCAAGCTGTGCACCCATGTAGATAAACACAACTGCAACATGATGGAAGAGCAGAAATTCACCTAAACCCACAGATATAAAATTTCTGTCTTTATTACAAAGACAAAAAGAGAGACGTATCCTCCGCTCATGACTAAGGGTTGGGAAAGTATTCCTAAAGCTGTGCTCTACATTTTATCCCCTTTGCTTAACTTTCCTCCCTATTGCTGAACCCAGTTTTTAGAACATCTTTCACGATCTTTGAATTGCATTGTGTGCTATTCATGAATTATTATTTATTGCTAATTCTTCACCCATTCATTTCAGCAAGGCTTGTAGTAAGAATCAAAAGCACAGAGACAATCATGAGGCAGACTATTTACTAATGCGACATTGACTTGGAATAGAAAGCAAAGTCTGGCATCGTATTCTTACCCCACAATGTCTATCTTTGGATCTACTTCGACATTCAGCCCCACTGAGCCTTTATCTGGGATTATGGGGTTGTAAATTTATTTTATTTATTTTTATTTTATTTGTATTTATATACCGCCCCATTCCGAAGACTCGGGGCGGTTCACAGCTTCTGATTAAAACAATGCAAATACATAGATTTAAAATTAATTTAAAAAGAACGCCCTCATTTTGGAACTACAAGGTTTCTAAACAGCTCTTGTCTTTAGTTTGCAATAAAAAGAATACTTTGATAATTACAAATAGTCTCCAATTCAAAACTGGGATGTGTACAAATGTGTCATGCAGAATCAGACTATATTCTTCCACAGTCATTAGGAAATGCAGCCAAAGGAAAGCAGGAAGATAATTCATTTCCCTCCTGAGTGCCTGGAATATGCAATTCAAGAGACATTTTATTTCCAGAAGTTTTGCTCAGTTCTTATAGGCAGCTGTTTCCATCATCACTAAGAATACAGGTAGTCCTTGACTTACAACAGTTCATTTAGTTCAAAGTTAAAACCACACTGAAAAAAATGGCTTATGACCATTTTTCACAGCTTTACAACCTTTGTAGCAGCCCCATGTCCATGTGATCAAAATTCATATGCTTGGCAATTGGTTCACGTTTATGACCATTGCTGCATCCCAAGGTCGTTTGATTACCTTTTGTGACCTTTTGAGAAGCAAAATCAACGGGAAGCCCGATTCACTTAACATCCGGGTTACTGACTTATCAACTGCAGTGATTCTGTTGTGGCCCACCAGCAGCCAGTGGAGCTGGCAGCAGACTCGGACAGTGAGGTGGTTGGGGAGGAACATGGGCCAGTCCTGGAGTCTGGGGAAGGCTCTGATGAGTGCAGAGATGGGGCCAGGGCTCTCCGACAGTTATCAGCTACCTTCGGAGTTGGAGATAAGTGGGCATGCACAGAGCTGTCAGAAGGGAACAATTAAGGAACAGGGGTGATTCGGGAGTAAAGGCACAAGTGGACGCTGAATGGCCCCTCTCATAGGGAATAAATAGGAGTGAAAGGGGAGTGGTGTTTGCAGAAGACAATTAGTTTGTTTAATTAGTGTGAAGATTTGCTTATCTGAGTTCATGACTCACAGAAACTCCTTGCCAAGTATTTTCTTGTACAGCGTTGCGCTTGGAAGCTATTGGCCTGGCAACTCTTCAAGCCTGATAAGGTCTGTGGTTGCAATTCACCTTTGAAAGACTGTTTGCCAGGACTTTGCTGGATGTGAATGCTAGGAATTCACATTAGCCAAATAAAAGGGGGTTTTGTCAGGACAAGGAGTCTGTTTCTTGATTTTGTGAAGCCTAGGTCAGAACAGATTCACTTAACAACTGTGGCAAGAAAGATCGTTAAATGGGGTAAAACTCACTTAAATGTCTCAGTTCACAACAGAAAATTGGGCTCAATTGTGGTTGAAAGTTGAGGACTACCTGTATTTATAACTGACTTGCATCAAGAAATCAAGTTGCTACTGTCTATCAGTTATGGTTAGAACAAAATTCTTCAGGATATGATCTACATCAGGCCTAGTTTTTGGCCAATTATTTTGCCAACTTCTTCATTTCCAGGTTGCCTTACTTACAGCAATCAAACATATTTGCAAATAAAGAAATATAGTACTTGTTTCAAATTTTCTTTCTTTACAATAAGAAAGGAATTCCATAATATTAATTTTAAAATACAGTTAACTACCATAGCACAGAAGTAATTATCATTTAAAAAGTGAGATTTACTGCTGGGTAAGCATTCACAGGAGATTTTTCCCAACCTGGGGACTCCAAATGTCCAACTATAATAATTTCTTGGCAGGAAATGACAGGATCTAAAATCCAGACTATCGTTTTAGTGGCTTATTAATGCAGTAATGCTATTTTTCTAATCTGGATTTATTTAACCACATCTTTATGAGAACAGATTGGTAATGATTCCTTTGAAAAACTCAAGCACCACCAGAGCATTTTGTCCAAGGAATGGACAAGACTTTAAGAAGGTGAGGGAATATGCCAGCAAGATGGGAACTATGATCATTAAACTTACTCAGCCTTTGACATTTTTACTAAATATTCTATATTCTCACCATGTTTGCATTATAAGATGATTCTTTCACACCAGCATCCATTTTCTTCTCTACTCACACCACTATATGTCTTTAAAGAAGGATTAAAATAAACCTAATTGTCATATTTATGTGCTACTCCTGTTTTCCAGAGGAAGTACGTTGCTGGAAGAAGTGAATACCTCCTTTTAAGTTTTCCCTGAGACCTCTGGTGTGAAACACAATGTTGGTCTAAATGAATCATTATTTGACCTCACATTATCATCTCTTCTGACAGGTTGAAAACTTCAATAGATTTTGCTTGTTGGCCAAGTGTAATAGCATTTTATTCACCCAAAGTTGTTCAAACTTGCATCACACTTTGTGTGGTATGAACTTATATCTCATTATCTTCTAGTGGCAAAATGAAAGTAATGTCTTACCTTAGCACCGATCTGATTCCCGCACTGGCCAATCTGGACATGCACAATTTCACGCATCTTGCCTAGATCCAGCAAGAAAGGTAACTTCCTCTTTTGTTCTCGCTAAAAGGCTCACTCAGCCCCTGTAGTGTCAGCTGTAACTACTCTTATCATCTGCCAAATGCGACTTCTAGAGCAAATGCAAGCAACAGCATCAACATGGGAACATCTGGCACCTCCCACTGCTGACTGCAAGAGCTCTTCTGATATGACATTCATAAGAAAGTCCCAAAGAAAGAAAACATTCCAATAATTCAGGGTCCCTTTAATGAATGTACCTCCTATCCATGTAATCTTATGCACAAGGACTCAGCCCATCCAGCCCAAGCTATGCAACCCTACCGTGACTTGCAACAACTACTCACATTTCCAAATGTGCAACTTGAGGTGCTACCATAGTTGAAGATCAGGTCTTTCTCTTTCCTCCTAG
The DNA here is from genome assembly GCA_032468155.1 of Oxyrhabdium leporinum. Taxonomy (NCBI): domain Eukaryota; kingdom Metazoa; phylum Chordata; class Lepidosauria; order Squamata; family Cyclocoridae; genus Oxyrhabdium; species Oxyrhabdium leporinum. The sequence continues at coordinate 81,955 of JANHFL010001943.1, read as the reverse complement.
CTCACTGAGATGAAATAATAATGCATGACCACAGAGGCTGCATGGTGTCTGGTCCCCACCTTTTACTAATAATTATCAAAGCACAAGACCATCAAATCCAACATTTTGTGTCCAAATAGTGCAGGCAGATGCCAGCCATATCAGACATGGAGATTGTTATAGCCATCATCAAAGATTCTTCTTCAGAAGATAAGAAGAAGCTAAAGGGGCCTTGGAAGCCACAGATGTATTGATCAGGATCAGCAGAGGAAGCAAGGATGAGTCAATAATCTGGATTGTGAAGTTCTGGCTGGATTCTTTGGAACAACCTCCAAAACATTGAGAATTATTGCTGGATAGAAAGTCAAACAACTACAGGGTGCAGAAAGTGAGACTGGAAGAAGAACCTCCTTGGAGTAGTATTGGGGATCAGTCTTTAAATTTCCCTTCAATTTAATTTATTCATATTCATGCTGGTTGTATTGGGAATTCAGAGTCTTTATAAAAACTATCCATCCAGGTGTGACCTAGTGTTTTGACTGTCCAACTATTTATAGGCATATCTATGGATTTATAGATTTGGAGAATCCTTGTAGTTTTCTCTTCTTCTGTTTTTGGATATACATCAAATAGAGACAAACTTTACTGGGGGAAACAGTGAACTTCTTTGAAATTTTGGATATGCGTCTTGCAGGTTCTCACAAAATATCTGCCATGAAAGGACAGCTTGCCCATTCCCCAAGGGGCTGCCACCTTGATTGTGTCTAATCCTGAAGCAATCCTTTCCCAGGAAGAAAATTTGTCTTTGCCACATATTCCCTCCTCCTCCCCCCATAGCTTATCTCTGTCTTCTTTTTCATGGCCTCCATAACACTCTGTGTCTTTGCTGAGACATCATTCTGAAAACAAAAGCATTCTGTTCCAGGAGAAGCTATAGCAAAGCATGTTCCCCTGTGATAGGGAGAAGTCTATTTATCTGTGAGCACCAGGCTTCCCAGCAGTGTTGGTCAAAGGCTGTGTGATTCTGCGAGTGTGTTATCCTTCCTCAACTGCAGAATGGGACCTTATTTGTTTAGGCTACAGCTTCATTAAAGGAAGGACTGCGGAATTCATTTTTTAATTGTGCACCGGAACTCCGGACAAATTCTGATAAGACAAATATAGAAATTATGTGCCCAGGGCTTTCGCAATGACTAAGGCCCAGATAGGAAGGTTAAGTCAGAAAGATAATTAAATATAAAAGCTGTTGCTTTGAAAAGCAGAGGGCATGGTCTAGAGCAACTGAAGTGCATGCCTTCCTACTTTTTTTTAAAGAGGATTGTTAAAATGTAAAAAACTATTTTTTTACAATTAACTCTAAAATATCACAGCAGGCATTTTGGAGAAGCAAATGGAAGACACATGTTGAAGTCTCTATCTGCCCTTACTATTTTTTAGCCTAATTTTACTTATTGGCTATTTTATTGGAACTGGATAAAATCAGCTCAGCTCTCCATGGGGGATGCAAATGTTAGAACTCGAGATGGCACTGCAAGAAATTTAACAAATAAACATTGCAGGCTGCATTTTTTAGTTTGAAAAAAAAATATGGAGATGGAACAAATTAAAAATTGCATGATACAGTGGATGCAAAACTTCAAAGAAATTATCTGAGTAGGACAATGGGATGAGCTATGGAAAAATCATTAAAATCTATTCTGGGATATCATTTGAGGAAAAACTGGTACAAAATATTTCATTGGTGATATATACCTCTATCAAGGCAGTTTCATACACTTGCAATATATCTTTAGAAGAACAATGAAGAGACAAATAAAAATAATACATGAAATTACTTAAATATTAGAAATAATCTCCAGTGTTTAATGTTTTAAAAAAAACAGTACAAACACTTGTGTAATGGTTAGAGGTTTGGGAAATACATGGAAGGGAAAGGAAGAATGTGTGACCAAATGTTTTTTTCCTTCATAATGTCTTTACTTATGTTTATTAGTAATTCTTTATGTTCTACTTTGCTTTTTGTATCTTTGTGTGATTTTTGTTTAAATAACCTGTCAAAGTTATGCAATTTTTAAAAATTAACAGATCAACAAAGTTGGAAGGGACCTTGTAGATCATCTAGTCCAAACCCCCTGCCCAAGCAGGAGACCCTACACCATTTCTGACAGATGGCAGTCCAGTGTCTTCTTTAAAGCTTCCACTGATGAAGCTCCCACAATATCCGAAGGCAACTTCTATTCCATTGGTTGATTGTTCTCACTATCAGAAAACTTCTCCTTATTTTTAGGTTGAATCTCGTCTTGATCAGTTTCCATCTATTATTTCTTGTCTGGCCTACAGGTGCCTTTGAAAATACATTGACACCCCCCCCCTCCTCTCTGTGGCAGTCCCTCAAATATTAGAACACTGCTATCCTGTCTCTCCTGGTCCTTCTCTTCACTAGACTAGCCATGCCCATTTCCTGCAACCGTTCATCGTAGGTTTTAGCCTCCAGTCCCCTAATCTTCTCTGCACTCTTTCTAGAGCAGGGGTGTCAAACTCACATCATCACGGCAGCATCACCTGATGTATCAGTAGTTGTTTTCCCTTCGCTAAACTGGGCGTAGGCATGACCAGAGTGTGACACATGTGGCCCGTGGGCCGGGAGTTTGACGGCCCTGTTCTAGAGCCTCAACATCTTTTTTATAGTGTGGTGACTAAAACTGGATACAGTATTCCAGGTGTGGTCTTACGACGGGTTTATAAAGTGGTATTAGTACCTCACTTGAGCTTGATTGTACTTCACAAATGAGTTACATTTGAGGATTTGAGGTTGATTTAGTTGCATTTGAGGTTCTTAGATTGGTCCTCTTGCATTGGGTGAGTGCTGTAGTTTAAAAACTGTCCATTTGCAACTGCTCTGTTATCTCATCTACATTGTATGCCCAATAACGATCACCCAGATGTTTCTTGGAAAGTCCATGTAGGCAACAGCCCTCTGCTTTTTGTTATAAATAATAGTTATTCAGTGTAATATGATGCGCCCTCTGATGATGAAAGCTCCATTCATGATCAAACTAGCTAATACAAGGAAAGACAGGGGTTAAGTATTTGAATTTCCAGTAATGCCATTTGGGCAATCACAACTACCTTCTTCAGGTGGATTTGGTGCCGAGTCTAGAAAAGACATTTATTTGTGTGGTACAAGTATTCCTCAATTTATGAGGATGACAATTGGGACTGGAATTTCAGTCCCTAAGCAATGCAATCATTAAACAAGTCATCACAGGACAGACTTATGACTGTATTGCTGGGGTTGTTAAGTGAATCACATAACCATTAAGGGAATCACATGATCTTTAAACAAATCCAACTTCCTCAGTTGACTTTGCTTGTTGGAAGTTGGCCGAGAAGGTCACAAATCCTGATGCTGAAACCATCATAAAACATGAGCTGCTTGCCAAGCACCTGAACTGTCATCACGGGATAGTGCTACAATGGACATAACTTTGAGGGTAGGTCATAAGTTACTTTTTCTAAGGCTGTCATAATTTGGAGCCACCATTAAACAAATGGTTACAAACCAAGGACTATCTGTATCTGTTTTGTTGCATCATTATACTCTCCTGTAATCATTAATAGCAGCATAGATGTGCATGGTATAATCAAAATGACAGTTTAGGTATTCCTCAATTTCCGACCATAACTGAGCCCAAAATCTGTGTTGCTAAGAGAATCATTTACTAAGTGAATTTTGCCCCATTTTACAACCTTTCATGCCACAGCTGCTAAGTGAATCACTGCAGCTCAGTTAGTAACACAGTTGTTAAATGAATCTGGCTTCCCCATTGATTTTGCTTGTCAGAAGGTCCCAAAAGGTGATCACCTGACCCTGGGATACTGGAACCATCATAAATATGAGTCAGTTGCCAAACGTCTGAATTTTAATCACGCGACTATGGGGATACTGCGACGGCGTGAAAAATGGTCGTAAGTCCCTTTTTTCAGTGCTGTTGTAACTTTGAACGGTCACCAAATGAACTGTTGTAAGACGAGGACTACTTGTACAATCAAAATTCTGCCCATTTTTGTGTGTCACATAACACTCTCCCTATAACTTGGGGAGACTTTTAACCCTCTTTCCCCCAAACCAGAGACCACCATTCCTACTTCTAAGAGGGAGGCGGAGCGGGAGGAGGAGAGGGAGGGAGAGAGGGAGAGAGAGAAAAGCCATGTACTATTACGGATTTCTGATGTCAAAGATCTCTTCACTCCTATCTTACACATTCACTGTTCACAGTGGGGGGGGTGTCTATTTTTTTGCATACCTTCCAACACATTGCCAATCTTGTGTCTGGCAAGCACTTATGGCAGTATTAAAAAGGTTGCTATATTGGTTAGCACCAAAACTGCCACTAGCTCATTTAATATATATTTTTCTACTCTACAAACAGAAAAAGCAAAAGCCACTTCTTCTACCACAACCAGCCCATCTTTCTCTCCATCTCCCTCCCCCCCACCCCTTTTTCTAAACTTGTTTATTAGGGAGTCACTGCATACATGACAAATTCCTTTTAAAGAAAAGACTAATTTAGTAAAATCAGCTCTTCAGCTCTATCCAGAAACACACTACAGCTGGAACTCAATTGAACTGCCCTTGGCCTTATCAACTAGCTCCACATGGGCAAAGTCAAGAAAATTAGCTCAACAGAAGAGATCTGGGAGCCACCAGAGTTTTCTAAAAGTGTTAGCATTTCCCCCCAAAATTTAGAACTGTTCTTTTACAGAATTTCTGACACTTTCCAGAATGTGAAGCTAAATTCTGCTTTCAAAATCTATCTGGTTTCGGAAGAAAAGGGGAGTCATTTGGTAACATCTCCTACAAACAAAGGATTACAAATATTAAGAAACATTGTCTTTTTCTAGTGATGATGTCCACAGGAGTGGGCAGCTTGGACTGATGAAAGCAGAGACAGGAAATGGTGATGCAAATCCATCTCCTTTCCCACCTGCATTGCAATACCAAACACACAACTAGAAGGCGCAGAAAATATAATATGGTGCCTTGAAACAGCTTTCATCTTTGTGACAAAAGCAATGTGACCTCGTGGATGCTCTTGTTTTTTGCCCAAATTTCCCAGTTCATAATGGAGTAGATAGTTCAAGTTATATTCTCACACACATAACTCCAAGGAGCCCTATTTACTACTGAATACATCAAGAGAGTAAAAGAATTGAAATGGAAACGGGCTGGTCACACAGCAAAAAGAACTGATGGCAGGTAGACCAACGCATAGAATGGATCCCACTTGATCAAAAGTGTCCACTTGATCAAAAGGGACCTAAAACAAGATGGATCAACGAGATCAGCAAGTATTGTGGGCCCAATTGGCAAAAGAAAGTTCAGGACTGCATTGGCTGGAAACATGCAGAAGAGACCTTCATCCTGGAGTGGACAGGCAGTGGCTAAAATGATGATGTACAAAGAATGTCTCCTTTAAATCATAGTCAACTCCTGACATGAACATATTCACATAGTTTTCTTGGCAGTTATATCAAAAATACTTTCAAGACATTTTAATTTTCCAATCAAGCTTCTAACATTGAAATAGCAGTAGCACTTAGACTTATATACAGCTTCACAGTACTTTAAAGCCCTTCTAAGCGGTTTTACAGAGTCAGCATATTGCCCCCAACAATCTGGGTCCTCATTTTACCGACCTCAGAAAGATGGAAGGCTGAGCCAATCATGAGCTGGTGAGAATCGAACTCCTGGCTGTCAGCAGAATTAGCCTGCAATACTGCATTCTAACTACTATGCCACCACAGCTCTAATAATCAAGACATTTGCAAGATATTTATTAATACATTGTCATCAGTATAAGCAGTTCCTGGCTCAATTTTTAGCTAACTATATTAACTAACACAGAAGAAGATGTTTCCGGCTCCATAAATATCCTGCAAAAAGTAGCATTTCAATGAGATAGCAATTAGATCATAAAGAAAAACAAATTAATCTTGGTTACGTTATTGAGATAAGCAAAGGGGAGTGTGAATTGTAATCATGCTTTTCATCTCATCAGACATGTCTCTGTGCACATCCCAGAAGGTCATTACCAACAATTTGAACTGACTACGTGCCACAAATTTACTATAACAGATAGTGATATATCAGGAGATTAACCCATAATTTATTAGCTTCTTAACAAATTTAACCTTCCAACCAAATTGATTTTCAAAATACAAGGACCCTAACCATACTTCCATCTTAAAATGGACCCTGGCAGACAATCTACACTGAAGATTAGTTACCACTAAATAAAAACTCACAGCAAAAGTATCCTATCATTGAAATTAACCATTGCTTTCAGGAAATCCAAATCTTAATCCTACTCTTATTTTTTCCTACTGCCAAAGGAAATTTTCTGCCTAAAAGTTCTCCTGGCTCAATATTATACTGTAAAATGAATGTAATACAACCAGTAATTTAAAAAAACTCATCCAAAACTAACCCTACAGCTAAATTTCCCTATATGCTTCATGTAAAACTAACTCTAAATACAAATTCATCAAGTACCAATGATTTACTTTATATTGACCCAAACAGTGTTTCCAAAATATCCCAAATATATGACTATCGTTAACTAAAAAACTCCACACAGATTAAATCTCACAGCAACTGAACATTAGATCTCATAAAAACTGAAGTGCAATATTAATTTTATCCTTATAGTAAAAGGATTTTTATCTCAAATATTAACCTGGCAGGCAATGGCTAAATAAGATGACCGAATGGCAATAATTAATGATACAAAATCAAAAACTCATCCTTCTCTTAAATTTAATCTTAGATATCAAAGAAGCCTAATTGGCTAAGCTTACTTTCACAGTCCTGCTAATGTACATCTTTTTAACCAGAAATGTTTGCCAGGAATTCTCTCTGTACAATAACCTAATGTGAATTGCACATGTATCAATTACTGGATTTTGAAAAATACTATTTAAAATACTGTCTGTCCCAATATGCGCCGATACCTTCTTGATTCTTTTTCATTTAGATATTGCTTGTATGTTTCTCACATTGATTTTCAAAAAGAACTATTTTATTTAAAAACAAATAGATTAAAAAGGCAATTCTTTTCTATAACTGTGTTTGCATTTGCCACTTATTAATTTATTAACCTTCCTTTGTGCATGCCACCATCCCACAGCAACGTTTAGAACAGACAAATTAAAATATCCCCAGGAAAAAATAATTTAAAATGGAACAATAGAAAAATCTGAAAAAGAAAAAAATGAAAAGGAACTGGGTTTCCCCTCACATTTTATAAAATTGGTAAGGGGGAAAATCTGTTCAACTGCCGTCCTTTTCACTATGTTTTTCCTCTTTATTATACTGCAGAAAAAGACAGAACATTTTCCCCCCTGTGTATCTTCCTTTGAAATTAACCACCCGTGGCATCATTAAAAAGCAGAATCTATTTGCTGTCATTCATTAACTACAGTCTGAACTGCTTCTGTATCAGCATTCCTTTGTGAAATATTTCTGCTCCGATATAAACCTTGAAATCTAACTACAGCTCCCTGCCAGGCTCTCACCTTGATATGTATATTTTTAAGCGTAGAAACAACTTGGGAAATTTGAAAACTCCCTTATTCTCCTATTATAGGGTACATTAAGTTTGAGTAAGTATTATGCAAGGCTTAAATAATGAATGTTTTCAGAAGCCCGGTTCATAATTATCATTTATTTATTCATTGATGGCCTTCAAAGGAAGCAGGGAGATCGAACCAATTGCATCTGTTCCTGTTCTTTTCTTAGCCCGTGGCTGGGCATCGCCAGCAAGCAGCTTAGAATTAACTGAGACAGCATGCCTGTTGCTTTTAAATTGATATCTATGTTAGGGATGGTTGTTCCTGCATTGTGGGATGCTGTACCCAATCGTACATGCAAATCCTATTCAAAAGAGGTAGGCAGTAAAACCCGGAACATCTACTGTGTCAAACAAAAGTTTAATGCATGGTAAATAGCAGGCAGACAAGGAAGGTAAGCTATGGAAAAGAGGGCTAGTAGGAGTCTAGCTGAAAGGAAACTAGCAGGAGGAAAAAAATATGCCACACAATTGGCAGAAAGTTGGGGCAAGGGTTACTAAATTGAAATTATATTAGTAACATTGCCAATTATATTATAGTGAAGAGGTTCAACTATATAACTACGTTTTATAATTTTTGCCAAAGGCTTTTTCCACATCTAATGATGCCGTTAGAAATTGACCTTTCTTTTTATTGTGTTACTTCTACAGCTCATTTGATGTTGCATGCCGCTTGCTTCATTTTTATAAACCTTACACGATTCTTCTAAACAATGAACAATACAGCTTGCTATGCAGTCTGCTTGCCTACACTGCTGTTTAAATCTTTGTATCTACTTGAATCAATGAAATTCGATGATAACAGCACCAGTGGTTCTGCTTGAAGTATTGACTTGCACATCGCCAAAATCTGTCAACTGTAGCTTATATAATTTTTTATAAAGAACTTTCATTATAATAGTAAAACCTAATACAACTTAAACTTAAAGTAAAAAAAGAGAGTAAAAAGTGCAACAAAATGACAGAAAAGACTTACTTTATCCTGCTGGGGGAAGGGTTATTGTTTTCATTGAAGGCATTTCTATTGTTGGGTTGCAAGTCATCCAATGCTTGGTTTTAAGACGGGCAGCTATACAACTGGTTTAAATAAGAAAACAAAATAATACTGTTTTCTTGGCAACAGCATGGAAGAGGTCTGGCACACCCATCTTCTGGAAGGGTTTTCAACATTCCTCTTTAGCATTCACACTCCATTTCCCTGAAAGTCCCTAACCATGAATCGAGGCTGACCTTGCTTAGGTTTTTGGAGCCAAAGTACACATGATATGAAAGGTATATAACTGGATGTAGCGATATTTCTTTAAAAAAAACAATCAAAAGTGATGTCATGTGTAGGGGACTGTGGTGGTCTCTCATGAAAGTAAGACACACAGCCATTGTATCTCGGGATGAGAGCTCAGAGACAAGTCCAAAGCCC
>JANHFL010001943.1:49888-61430 GCA_032468155.1 Oxyrhabdium leporinum | reverse complement strand
GAGTATTGCTTATAAGTTGTAAACCGCCCCGAGTCTTCGGAATGGGGCGGTATATAAATGTAAAAAAAAAAAAAAAATATCCACCCCCAAATGGATATTTGTTCATTGGGTACACAGAAAATAAATGCCAGAAAGTTTGCTTTCTTCTTGAAAGTATTCTTGAAAGTATTCATGAGATTACATTTGATGCTGGGTCCAGTGTTTTAAAAACTCAGAACAGCTGAATCGCCTTTAAATTGATTCGCCTTAATTCTAGGGGATGGAGTTGGCAAGTTAAAGAGTGGGGCCAAAAGGGTGGATTCATATTGACTTTCTCTTAATGAACACTTTCCCCCTCTTTCCTGTTACATGCACATAATTATGATGCCCATACCTTTCCACCTTTATATTACTGTAGTTTTCTAACAGAATTGAGAAATAGGACTGTATTTAAAAGAGCTGCTGTAAAAGGAGGTTAACATTAGATCAGTGTTTTCCAACCTTGGCAACTTTAAGATGTGTGGACTTCAACTCCCAGAATTCCACAGCCAGCATGTCAACGTTGAGACACATTGCCGTACAGTGGAAAGAAAGGATTATATGAAAACAGAGATAACTCCTTCATCACTATATTCCCAATCTAAGATTCCCCCACAGGCCCTTGCCAGCATGTTAGATGAGCCCAGTACTGTCTATGGTTAAGTATGGTTTGGGTCCTACATCCCAAGGTTGTAAGTCATGACGGTGATAAAGCAAATCACCTACATGACTGATCTGATTTGACAACCTTTTTATTTTTTTCCCTTTTGCAATGTTCATCATGAGCCACTTTAGCCCAAACCCAAAATTATATGATAGCTTTTGGCAAAAATGTCATAAAATGTAGTCACATTTGTGGGATGCTAACTGCCGAGCGCCCAAAATACAGTCGCACAACTGCGGAGGCAGCGGCCATCACAACCATATCCCTGGGGAGGTCCGTCATAGCTTAAAAAATAATTGCTAAGTGACCAGGTGTAAGTTAAGGATTACCTGCCTAATTATTCTAATTTTTTAAAACATATTATTTGTTGTTAGCCACCCACAGTTCATATGTCAGATGGGTGGCCAAATAAAATCTACACGTTAGAGACACGCTATGTTATGCATATGTGAATACTGCTTATTCACCAGAAACAAGAACTGATTATCCCCAAAAGCCAGGATTGTTTTCTGTTCTTGTTCCTGTTGTTATTTTTCCTGCCAGTATCTGAGAATGCAAATCCATTCAATGCAAATATTTCGCCAAGTTAAGAAAACTGTTACCCAAGGAGTAAGAAAGGAACGATTTGGCTTCCTTTCAAGCTCAAAAGTAACACAGTAAGTGGCAAATGATGGTATGATCAAAGGATCCTATATCTTACTATCCCAAATAAAGATTTAAAAAAAAAATCCTTTCCTACAACGTCTGGATCGATGGTCTTTCAAAGTTTCTGCTGCTTTGAACTTCTGCTGCCTTCGGTGTTGTTTTTTTTTGACCAGGTGATTTATTTTTCATTCACTTTCAGTTCATTTTTGTTGTCTATTTCTTGAAACATAATTTCCAAAGTAGTCACAAGGCCACTTCCTTTTGAATCTCAGCTGATTTTCTAACTTCCTCATTTAAAAGTAAAAGCCACACTGGATTATTAGGAACATATTCTTATGAAAATAATACAGGTGCTACAAATCATAAATCATGCCCCCTGAATTACTTCCTAGAAATCATTGTTTCAACCAGTTGGAGCCTGAGGTAGGAAGAAAACAGCTGCCTGAATCATATTTGAAAACAACCCTAAATCTACCTTTGTCAGGCAACACGTGCGCCCAACTATTGCACTATAAAAATAATGGGTGCAATATGTTATATTACTCCACGCTGTCAAACCGATCTGCTTCAGCCCTTCCTTCAGGTCGCCTTCCCCAAGCCAGCTGGGCAGTTCAGGTAAACGCCAGCAGCACTCTGAAGTATAGGTAGTCCTCAACTTATGACTACAGCCGATTTGGCCAAAGAATTGATGTCGCTAAGTGAGAAATCTGTTGAGTTCTGCCCCATTTTAGGACTTTTCTCACCACATCTGTTAAGTGGATCACTGCAGTCGTTAAATTAGCAACCCGGTTGTTAAGTGACCCTGGCTTCCCCATGGACTTCGCTCCTCTGAATGTTGCAAAAGACGGTCACACGACCCCCGGGACACCACAACGGTCATAAATATGAACCAGTTTGCAGGAGCGTCCACATTTTTGATCACATGACCGTGGGGACGCTGCAACGGTCATAAGTGTGGAAAACGGTCCTACGTCCCTTTTTCCGGTGCCGTCGTAACCTCGAACGTGAACCGTTGTAAGTCGAGGGCTGCCCGTACACCGGACCCGAAAGGACGCCCGCGGGCCCCGGGCCCCTCGGTACGGAATGGGACTGCTCCTCCGAGGCGGCTTCCCTCCCTCTTGGCTGCGATCCGCGACTGCTCAGTGGCCGCCGGGACGTCTCAGCCTCCGAGTCACGAGGAGCGGCCTGATTGTTTTCTCTTTCGCAACCGCTTCCCGCTCTCGCAATCCCGGGCAAACCCGTCAGCCTACCTGCAACGAGGCAAGGCGGGGGCGTCTGCTCTCTTCGTCTCCCGTCCCCTCCATGAGGTCGCCGCCTCCACGGGCCTTTGGCTACCTCGCTCCCCTCTGCGCCAGCGCGGGGCGCAGTCCTTCAGCTCTCCGGACAAAGGAGCCAAATCCCGCCCGGCTCTGCGCGCTCCTTTCCCGGCGACTGTTTCAAGAGGCGGCGGCGGCAAAGCCGAGCCGGTGATCGTCATGGCCGGGCGCCATCTCTCCTCGCTCGCCCTCTGGCTCCTGCCGGGGCTACTGGCGGGCTGCGTGGACGCCGCCGGCCTCTATTTCCAAGAAGGGCAGAGCTGCTACAAGCCGCTTCGGCGCAACCTTCCCGGCGTCCGGTAAAAGCGGCGGCGCGCAATCAAGCGCTCCGGTTCGGGATGCGTCGGCGGGATAGGCGGGCAGAGGTCGGATGCCCGGCGGCGGCGGCGGCGGGGGGGGGGCAGGGATGGAAGCTCGGCTGAGCCGGTCGGAAGGGCTTTTCTTGAATGGTCAAGGTCCAAGAAAAGGGGGGAAGCTCAAGGGAAGCGAGAGCTTGGGGTGCAGCAGCCTTTCCTCAATCGGAGCAAATGAAATGCGTTACCAAACTCAAAAGAGAATTCCCAGCCGGCGTGGCATTGAACGGACGGTGATCCGGCAAGGCTGGAGATTTTAGCCAAGGGGGAGGCGGGGTGTAACAGAATCACGGAGTTGGAAAAGGGACCTTGGAGGTCTTCTAGTCCAGCCCCCTTCTCAGGCAAGCAACCGTTTGACCGTTTCAGACAAAGGGTTGGCCAATCCCGTCTTAAAAACTTCCAATGTTGGAAAGTGTGTTGAGCAAGTAGACCGACCCGCCCGGCCGTCCTCTCGCCGGTCCCACCAGCATCTGTCCTCGCGGGGGAGGCGATCCCGGAGCTGCGGCTGGAGGGAGGGAGGAGAGCCGGAGATCTCCGCGCAGCGGGCTTGGAGCAAATCCATAAGCTTTTTATCCAGTCGCCTGAGAGCCTCCCTCGCTTTTCGGGCTCTGGATTTTCCCTGGACGCGGATGGGTTGGGCGTGTGCGTGCGTGCGTGTGTGTCGGCTTCAGCCGCTGCTTGGGCGCAGCGGATGAGCCCCGCCGCCGGTTCAAGGCTGTTTTCGCAGAGCGAAAAGGTGGCCCGGTTTCAACCCGGGTTCACGCCTCCTTGCTTGACCCTGAAATTTTCTAGCGGGCTTGTGCAACCGTTGGGTCTCCAACTTTACCTTAAAAAAATGTAATCTCTTGTACAACTTTCTGAGTATCTTGGCAAACAGCTGTGATTTAAAATAAATCTGTTTATACACGTGGGAAAGAGGTAGTAGGCATAGGTTATTAGCAGAAATGGGCATTTTGCCTCTGGGTAAGACTGCAGCTCAGCAGCAAAGTACAATGCAGTTCACCTAAACAAAAATTGAACATTTTGTAACGGGATTGAATCTCAAATTATTTCTGTGACGTCTCAGAAGTGGGAAAATGTTCTTCTTGAAAAGCTGGACTCCCTGTGCCGATCAGTGTAGATCAGTTTCTCAACCTGGGCATTCATTCAGCCCAGACCCATATCTACCATTTTTGGGCAACTTCAAGATGTGTGGACAATTCCCAGAATTTCACACCAGTATGGGGAAATTTACCAGGCACCTGAGGAATTCTGGGAGTTGTTGTTCACACATCTTGAAGTTGTCCAGAGTGGCGGGGGGGGGTGTGGGGGTGGAAAATGGTAGATATGGATCTGAGCTGAATGAATCCATCACAGAAGGCAGCTTCTTATTAGTTGAAGTATAAAATAGCAGTTAAAAACTTTACAGCTGTGAAGTTTACTAAGGGCGTCTCTCCACCTCCAGTTTATAGTCCTCTCAACCAATCCTTGTTGCCAGCAAAAAACTATCCATCCTGAGATTGTTTGTCTTGCTCCTTGTTCCATATCACTGTCCTCAACTTATTTCCCTCCTGGTAATAGGGAACAACTGTGTATATCTTGAGGCTGAGCCCTTGATGGCTAAATATGGAAGGAAAAGCTATGGTACTTCAATAGCTGTGCAGCCAAGGCTGACTCTCATTCATGGTCTGGGAACTGCTGAAGTCGGCCTAACGGAGATACCTCAGAAAAAAGGCGTTAGCAGGGTCCATCTGTGTCTTGGGTAGGGACAGGGGGACAGTCAGCCTAAGCAAAGCATAGAAAAGACTCTGAGAGTTTAGGCTAGCATCTGATCTTCAGGAATGGAGTAATACCTGGTTACATCGTTTTGGCATTTGTTGATGATGGTGTTCAGCACTTAACTCTCTTTTACAGTACAGATCGTCCTCAACTTATGACCAGAATAGAGCCCAGAATTTCTGCTGGAAAACGAGACAGTTGTTAAATGAGTTTTGCCCCATTTTACAACCTTTCTTGATACAGTTGCTAGGTAAATCACTGCAGTTGTTAAGTTAGTGACCTGGTTGCTAAGTGAATCTGGCTTCCTCGGGACCCTGCAACCATCATAAATATGAACCAGTTGCCAAGCATCCAAATTTTGATCACGGGACCATGGGAATGCTACAGTGGTCATAAGTGTGAAAAACAGTCATCCGTCATGTTTTTAAGTGCCATTGCAACTTCAGTCACTAAATGAAGAAGTGGAGGACTATTTGTAATAATTCATGGGCACAGAAATAGAGAAGTGGGATTCCGAAGAAACTGCTAATTCATGGGAATCATCAGAATGCAAACCAGCCACACCCTAGAATTACATATATTAGTTTTCTCGAAAGAAGTCTTCCTTCCCCAAGACCTCTCAAGTGCCCTGTGCCTACCAAGCTGTCTGGGTCTCCTTGGGGTTCTGCTTTTTCCATAAAAACATACATTTGTCCATCTTTGATCCTTCTGGGTTGCGCACTGTTGATGACATACAGTGCATTTGCAGCTTGTTTTTAAAGTTTTCTCCTCCTTGGGATAATTAAGCTACATTACCTATCTTTCTCAGCCGGCATAGCTGCTGGGTATTATGGGTCCTATAATTCAAAACACAGAGTGGGCCAGTTGGGAAGGTGACCCCTCCCGTTTCTATCCTTTTTGCAAATGTTGATTGTGTTACAATTTTGTTGTCCCGAGATGTTCCCCTCCCCCTTCTGGAGTTTTGCAAAACGAGCACGAGAAGAAAGGTCTTCTGGGGAACTTTAGAAAGTAGGTGAGGTCATCAGAATTCTGAGGGAAAAAGGCATCTCGTGATAAAGTCAGTTTCTGCCTAACCGTCAGTGAATCAAATGAAGTGGGACTTATATATGCTGTTCAGACTAGGACATACTTGATTATAACTCAGAGCAAGCACTGAGAAATAACCCTCTTACCTTTCCTCACAGAAAATTAAATTTCCTTATTATTTCCCTCCCTGCCCCAAAAGAACCTATCCTCGTCCGCATGAATATTTGGATATTTCTAAACTGCCCAAGAGCTGGGACTGGAGAAGCAGAGATGGAGTCAATTACGCGAGCACCACTCGAAACCAGCACATTCCCCAATACTGTGGATCCTGCTGGGCTCACGGCAGCACCAGTGCTCTAGCAGGTAGGGACGCCTGGTGACGCCTCCCTCTGAGCATTGAGAATCACACATCTTAAGGAAGGGAATGCATAGATTTTTAAGAAAAAAAATCTTAGTCACTACACCTCACACCACAATCTGCCTTTCAGATCAAATTAAGTGTTTCCATTTAAAAGTGTGGTGTGCCTTTTGAGGTTGGGCAATACTGAATGAGAGCTGGAGGACTTTTCTCATTGGTGTTATCTCTGAGTTAGTTGTGCAGTTTTCTGCCTCTTGATTGAAGGCAAAGTCTCCTTTAAGCTGAGCTCAACTCCTAGTAATTTCACATCCACATTGCTTTCTTAGATAGAGCCGTGGTGTCACAGTGGTTAGAATGCAGTATTGCAGGCTAATTCTGCTGACTGCCACTAGTTTGATCCTGACCGATTCAAGGTTGACTCAGCCTTCCATCGTTCCAGGCTTGGTAAAATGAGGACCCAGATTGTTGGGAGCCATATGCTGATTCTGTAAACCGCTTAGAGAGGGCTGTAAAGCACTGTGAAGCGGTATATAAGTGCTATTGCTTTCTTGGCAGTGGCATGGAAGCCATTTGTCACTGTCATCCACTGGGGATTTTTTTCCCAACCCTGCTTTAGCCTACAGTCTTCTTTTGGACTCTTACCTAAGTACTAAGTAGGTTCGACGCTGCTCAGGTTCTCAGCCCAAGTTTTGCCATATTAAAAGACAATGGACAATGGGAAATGGTTGTGGTAAAGGATTGAATTGGCCAGAACGGTCTTGTTGAAGAGAAAAATGAAAGAACATTTGAGATTTAAAAGGGAAGGGATTCATGTCACTTTATTGGCGTTAAAAGCAGGTTTCTAGAATCCATTTTTGGTTTTTTATTGGGATGTAAGTTCTGGTACAAAATAGTGAGTGGCAGGTAGGGAAAAGGGAGCAGAGGATCACTTGTCTCCTGTATCACATAAATCAGACCTGGACAATCTGTACTTCCTGACTAGGTTTGAATTAAGGCAAGCCTTGCTGTATTATAGATTGCAAATAAATCACAATAAAAACGGTATGGGTTGGCCTGACCCAGAAAACCACAAACCGCAGCTGAATTCAGAAAACACACCAAGCCACAGTCAAAATCAAAGAAAAACATGCATCGATGATGGTACCTAGTTGGGTAATAAAACGCTTGCAAGAAAACAGCCAAGCTCACAGGCCACCAAGGACCTCAAAGAAAAGTATTTTACCTTAGCACATTGTGGGAACTCTGTGGCTTAGAAGGGTTGCAGTTTCAAAGCTTGTTTCCCTCTTAGATCGCATAAATATCAAGAAGAACGGTACCTGGCCCTCGGCGTATCTCTCTGTTCAAAATGTGATTGACTGTGCCACTGCTGGATCTTGTGAAGGTGGGGACCACTATGGCGTGTGGCAATATGCTCATGAACACGGCATCCCGGATGAAACATGCAACAATTATCAAGCTAAAGACCAAGGTGTGTATCATCAGAGCACCAAAGCGTGTGTGAGCTGAGCTCCAAAAAAGGGAAGGGCATTTCAACCATCCACCCTTTGTATCGGCCTTGCAATGGACGCAAATGTTTACTAGCCTACATGGCTCATTTAACGACAGGAGCCTCTGATTGTAACTTCCAAGGAATGGTAATAAAGTTCTTCCCAATTTGACAAAGAAGGTTGTAAAGTCCACAATATCATCTCCAACGAGATATTCCGCCAATGTCTTGGAGTGCAACTCCTATCCTCCCAACACATTAAGGTAGCGGTGTTAAAAAAAGGCATTGGGAAAAAAACAACTGTATACTGTTGATGTTGGAAAATGAAATTGAGCAGCTTTGGTATTATATCCACAAAGGTTGAGCCCCACAGGCAGTTTGACTGTTAGTTCCTAAATGCCCATGTTAGTTAAATAAACCCCTTTCAGATTGCTTGGAACTAGTTTATATCTCTCAAAGGTATCCAGGCTGATTACAAAACTGGCCTTCAAGCCCATTGAATGTACATTGAGCTGCTTCATAATGAATTTAGAATGGATTCAGTTGCTTTTGCTCCCACCTCTCTTTTGTCTGTCCCTGGTCATTGTGTTTCTCTCTTTAGGTAAGGAAATATCTTCGGAATGACGACCCAATGGGTCACGGATTGTCTAGTTACATCTAAAAGTTTTGGTAATTGTTGCATTAGAAGCTTACAGTTGCCTTTATAAATATGTTACTTCCAAATGACAGATATTTGACTATGGCTAAAAGGAGAGCAGCCAGCTTTAAACCAACAATTCTTCTATTGCTGAGACAAGATGCATTGATAATTTTTCAGTTCACACAGTTTGGATTTTAAAAAATGGACTCTAATCCATATTAACCTCGTTTAGCAGAATGTGCTGAGGCCAGGAGTGTCAAACTCACGTTGTCACGGCGACATCATATGACGGTTTGGGACAATTTCCCCCTCCGCTAAACCGGGCGTGGCCAACGCATGACGCATCCGGTCCATGGGCGGGGAGTTTGACAGCCTTGCCTAGGCCTTCAGATTAGTATTGAAGGTCTAGATCTCTTTTCTACCTTTACCTAAAGTCCAATCAATGGATCATAGGATCTTCCCTCTCAAAACATCCCACTTGTGGAGCTTTCTTCCCATGGAGTGTGAAGCGGGTGCCTATCTCTCCTCTTTTGGAAAGAAATTTGATGATGGACTTACTTTGAAAATTATTATATGACACAACCCTCCTGTCTTTTTTAAAAAAATTGGGGGAGGGGGATAGATTTGTTTAAAATATCATTTTACGCTTGCCAGTTTTGTATTTTGTTTTATAATGCCCACATTTCATTATTCAGTGGAAATATATGGGAAGTGGAATAAGAATAATGCAAACAAACTAATGAGACGTTCCCCCAGGTGCCCTGCAAGGAACCTTCGTTTCATAATTTCAGGTGGTGGATAAATGCAGATAGTCCTTGACTTACGACCATTTGTTTAGTGGTGGTTCAAAGTTACAGCGGCTCTGAAAGAAGTTACTTGTGACTGGTTTTTACATTTACGACTGTTGCAGCATCTTCTTTTGACAAGAAAAGTCAATGAGGAAGCCAGATTCACTTAACAATCGTGTTACCAACTTAACAACTGCAGTGATTCACTTAACAACTGTAGCACGAAAGGTTATAAAATGGGGCAAAATTCACTTAACAGCTGCCTTCCTTAGCAACTGAAATTTTGGGCTCTATTGTGGTCATAATTCGAGGACCTGTAATAAGCTTTCTGGGAAAGTTAACAGCTGTTTCCAATTATTTTGTGCAATTATTTTTGAAGACTGCAAGAAATTTAACCAATGTGGAACGTGTACCACCTTCGGGGAATGCCACGTGATAAAAAATTACACCCTCTGGAAAGTGGGAGATTATGGATTTGTGAGCGGTCGAGAGAAAATGATGGCGGAAATCTATGCAAATGGACCCATCAGGTACCAGAGTGAACATAAGTTTTAATGTCTCAGAATGATTCACGTGACAAGTTGAAGTGATGTGATTGAAGTAGGTGTGGATAGTAATGTTGGTTCACTGGAGGAGAAAAAAAATGTTTAAAGCCACGTTTCCCAACCAGGGCAACTTTAAGATATGTGGATTTCAACTCCCAGAATTCCTCTGCCACCAGCTGGAAAAATCCTCCCCCATTATTATTTTTTATTTAACTCACTAAAGATGGAGTCTGGAATTAAAGTTTAGTGGGGGCTTGGAGGAGGGGAATTTGGCCTATTTTGTCTCCCCCCCCCCTTCCAGCATTAGTACTTTGAGGGAGTTCATGGAGCATATATGTGAAGGACTTTGTAGTCCTCTGGTAATGGGCTGAGATAGAGCTTATATCTCACTTGAAATGTATAAGTTCAATGCCTTTCCTAGGTGTATTCAAATCCATGATTGGTTCACAGTAAGTGTTATCGCACATGATATGTTATTTGAGGCCACCTAACTAATTTGGAAACTAGTTGGAAAACTCTTCACTTCTGTGATAACTGCACACATTTCAGCCTTGTTTACTTTGCTAGCCTTCTAATTTCATGTAATTTAAACAGTTGCGGGATCATGGCTACCCCAGGCCTGGACAACTATACCGGAGGAATTTATACTGAATATCACTCTTCATCTTTCATCAACCACATTATCTCTGTTGCTGGTTGGGGTGAGGAAGATGGAACTGAGTACTGGATTGTCCGCAACTCATGGGGCGAGCCGTGGGTAAGCAGAAGCAAGATATTTCTTTTAAGGAAAGAAAACTTTTGAGGATTGTTAGAGTGGTATGTTTCACTTCAGGGCAGAGATTATTTTTAATCTTTATAAACTATACCAAGCCCTTGGTTGCCACCTATGGAGACTTGCAAAAATGTTCAGCAAATAGTCATTCTGAATGTGACAAAAGAGAGAAATGCTTAAAAAGTGCAATGCCAAGAAAGTCAAGGTCCAGCAAATTTAAATGAAATTAAATCAGCTGTAGTATTTGATCTGGTCTCCATTAGGGCATGTTGGTGTGTGATCTCAATTACATCACTAAAATTCCAGCTTTTGTCTCCTGAATGAGAAATGGCATAGAAATCAGCGATGGGACGATAGATAGGTGAGGAGCAGGGTGTCCACAAGCATATGTGTGTGTGTGTGTGTGTGTTACGAGTGTGCAAAAACTGACACCACAAAATCCTTACGTCAGAGCTGTTTTAATTAATTCCCAGGGCTGCCCATGAAACCAGAGAGATGAATTCTCCAGGACTCTTCTCCATGTTAGTTGCATTAAATGATTCCTTAAGTAACAAAGACATTCTTCAGAATCTCACAAATGCCTTTTGATGAAAAGAGTATGGAAAATATAACGTGAGGAACTGGGGTTACTGGGCTGTGCTGGAATATAGGAACTTTTGTAGAGCCAGAGGATGCGTCTGTTTAGGCCAACAGAGTGGCAACCAAGTCTCAAGAGCTCCTCGTTACTATGTTAAGCGCTGAAACTGAAAGAAGCCGCCATGAGAGATGCCAGGACCTAATTTATCCCCTGTGTTGCTTAAAGAGGACCTTCAGAATGGTGTCCCTGGCCTCGTGGACACCAGACTTCCTCACAACCATGCTGATGGTGTCGTGGTCATGGAGAGCTATGCAATTCAGATTCAGCAATGCCATCAGGCCCAACACCCAAAATGGCACACGGGGATTCTTCCGAGCTGAGGTCTTTATTGTTTCACACCTGTGGACAAATTCTTGCCAGACTGAGGAATCTACCATCTGCATCTATAATATTCTTCGTCAACTACCCTGTTTCTCTGAAAACACGACCCACCCCGATAATAAACACAGTCCTAATTTTTGAGGGGTGGGCCTAATATTACCCTTACCCTGAAAATAAGTCCGGGGGGGGATGGGCATGGCCAACAAGAGTGGTGG
>JANHFL010001943.1:29646-45862 GCA_032468155.1 Oxyrhabdium leporinum | reverse complement strand
AAGCCTCTGCATGTGCCCTGCACTTACCTGCATCCAAAACAGGCCACGTGGACACTCCTGGGAAGGGAGGGGCAGGGCGGGGTGCGCAGAGCCAGCCAGGTGTGGGATTTGTGGGTTTGGCGAACCCCGCAGAATGTTTGCTAAGGATTCACCCAAACCCCTGCAAACCCCCAGCAGCCCACCTGTGAGGGATGACTTTTGGGCAATGAAAGCACCCAAGTGAATTCACATCCTATTGTCATCATTATTATGAATATGTATACATGTTACTTCTCTTTTGTCATGTTCTCATTATATGCTAAATAAGTAATAATCACCATCACGAGGTATTTTGGCTCAACCTATTCTGGTGACTTTCTTTACAAACTTAAAGAAATATTCAGAGTTTTTTATTTGATCAGTAGAAGAAAAGTCTGTGTCACAGTGCCCTCTACTGATAAAGAAAATAGCTGTAGTGTTTGTTTTGCTGGTAAGGTTATTCAAAAAAGTCTACTAGTTTTCTACTAGAACAATATCACAACATGGAAAAATAAAGTAAGTAACAGAACAGAGCAGTTTCTCCCTTCTGACTCCCTACCATTTTGTACTGAGGCTCTTTAAACACTACATAAAGAAGAGCATAACCAGCAAATTCAACTGAAATATAATTTATGGAGTTTTCTTCTGAAACATCTTCGGTATTTAACTGAACTGTGGAGAATACTCAAGAATGCACCTTTCTTTATCAATATATAGGAACAAAGAAGCTTTTTAATGCATGTTAAGCCAATTACATTAAGTATAGACTTTCAAGTAAGATTGGACTTCATCATTTTTTTTACATTAAATAAAAATAATTCTGAATTCTTTCTACAGTTCCATTCTGTAATGGATCTTTCAAGAGTATGAATCCAAGTATTGGATTCCCAATACTTTTCTCTCCTTGGGAATGGTAATTTTACAAGCAGGCAAGCTACTTCAGCAACAATAAAATAATAGCAATAACAATTGGACTTATATACCGCTTCATAGCTCTCTCCAGCTCTCTCTAAGCGGTTTACAGAGTCAGCATTGGCCCCAACAATCTGGGTTCTCATTTTACCGACCTCGGAAGGATGAGTTAATCTTGAGAATCGAACTCAGAACTGGCAGTCAGCAGAATTATCCTGCAATACTGCGTTCTAACCACTGTGCCACCCCAGCTCTTCAGCTAATCAGCTTCAGGATGTGCAGTCAAGAATCCCATATTTTTGAGTTGTCATCACCTGTTCCATGACATCAAGCTGAGAGTGCTCAGTCTCAAAAAGTTTGACCAGAAGCTGCAAGACTAGAGGATGAAGCAGTTGGTGGCAGGTGCTGATCTGCAGAGCAAAAAGCGAAAGGTAAGATCGGCATTTCTATTAATGCTCAATAGCAATAGCACTTAAGACTTATATACTGCTTCACAGTGTTTTACAGCCTTCTCTAAGCGGTTTACAGAGTCAGCATCTTTCCCCCAACAATCTGGGTTCTCATTTGACTGACCTCGGAAGGATGGAAGGCTGAATCAACCTTGATTATGAGACAACTATGATGAGGCACAAACCTTAAAATGCAGAATACAGGTAGTGCTCGACTTACAACCATTCATTTAATGACCATTCGAAGCTACAATGGCATTGAAACAAGTGACATGACCATTTTTCAGTTATGACCACTGCAGCATCCGCAAGGTCACGTGATCAAAATTCAGACGCTTGGCAACTGGTTCATATTAATGATGGCTGCAATGTTCCGGGATCATGTGATCGCCTTTTGCAACCTGACAAGCAAATTCAATGGGAAAGCCAGATTCACTTAGCAACCGTATTACTAACTTAACAAATGCAATGTTTTATTTAACAACTGTGGCAAGAAAGGTTGTAAAATATGGCAAAATTCACTTAAGAACTGTCTCACTTAGCTGCATAAATTTTGGGCTCAATTCTTGCTGTAAGTTGAGGACAACCCTTATTAAGAGCTCCTGAATTCTTAAAATATAGAATATATATGATTGCCAGTGAACCCAAATTTAGAAATGTTACCAATCAAGGTAGATGACCACTAGGGATTTATGCCCTCTGGCAAATACAAAAATTTGGTCCTTAACCAGATTTATGCCACAGGATGAGACTGTGAATGTATTAGCATAATCTAGTGTACAAGTCAGAAAAATCTTTTGCAAAGATAGTATGAAAACAATTATCCATGAATTAAAAACACAAGAGTGAAAGAGAATAGCTTTTATCTCACTTTTTTTTCCATACAGTAAAACCTGATTACTTATACGTTTTTTAAAAAGAACCTTTCAAAGGATATGAATAAAAGTTCTTGCAGTCGGGATAGAATTTTCCTCCATAAACAGCCTGCAAACTGAAACCCTTGATGTAATAAAAATGGGACTTATTTAACAAACAAGGAATGTTTGCAGTTCCACTTGTGGTGTTTTCTCCACTTATTTTTAGAACTGTGGCCTGAAATAGGTTTCGCTTCTCTTCAACAGGAAATAGTGATCACATGACCCTGGGACATCGCAAACACTGTAAATACATGCCAGTTGCCAACTGCCCAAATTTTGATCTCATGACCGTTGTAAAGCTGTGACAGACCTAAGTGCGATGACCGGTTGTCACTTTTTTCAAGTCCTTTGCAACTTTGAACAGTTACTAAATGAATGGTTGTAACTCAACTGATCCAAAATATTAGTAATGATAATAGTACAGCATACACCAGGGTCAGTAGACAGTAAAATAAACCGATTCACCAACAGTTAGGGAATTAACCTCCCAGCCTCATCGTTTGGGGGAAAACCCATTTCTTCAAAGTCTTACGAAATTGCCCAAAAGATTGTGGTCATGCAGGTCCCTGGGGGAAACACCGTTCCAAAGGACAGCAAGGAAATCTTATCATGGCAAACATATATATATAAGAGATAAAGCCAGGCTGACTTGTCACTCAGCAGAGCTCAAAAAACCTCACCTCATCCAACAGTGCCAAATGTACCGGAGTGTGATCTGTCTGAAGCTGGAAATATCGGGGTTCTGACACCGTCCAGTCAACCCATTTCAATACCCCCATGGCTACAACTGGAAATCTGAGGAGAGCAGGAAGCAGAGTAAGACATGCCAAACTGAGGCAAATACCCCCAGTATCTATGACATTATCTTTAATCTATTATTCATTGGACATTATCAGAACAATTATCAGAAGGTTCCCTAGTAGTTTTTATTTCCGATCAGATTAGTGCAAGGGGATTTTTTTAGTTCAGTTTAAAAGCTGCCAATTTAATTCAGAAAACCATAAAATGCAACATGATATTAAACGATTCCCCCAAAGGAGGAAAAACTCCCAGAGAAATTAGAGAAAGAGAAAATAGAAAGCAAGGGACTATAAAAGAAGCCACTTGCTTGATTCATATATTGGGATAAAATGTGGTTGGGTTGTGGCTGGCTGTTATTGTGTGAATCCATATAACTGCATTTCAGCAGATTTCAACGGGTCTATAACCTGCTGGGTGGGAAGGAGGCTGACCTCTCCTCATTTCTTAAACTTTAAAACTGTGTTCAGAAAGCTAGTTCTTTTTCCTAATGTTTTCCTACTGCAGGTGCAGGTTCTGCTTTTGCATTTTTAAGCAGAGAAACCATGTTCTAAGGCGAGGCTTACCTGATGCACTGATAAAGGGTACTCAGCTCTGCGACAAGCTCAGAAGCGCCTTTGTTCTCATTGCAGCAAAGATTGTGAACTGTTTCAACCGCTTTTGAAGTTGACTTGAGTTCATCTTTATTGATGCTCACCCTCTTGTTCTAAGAAATGTTGAAATAAGGTGTAGGAGACAAAAGGACATTCTTGTTGAAACCTGAGCTGGCACAGAGCTCTGTTTAGTGAATCTTTCTTAAGAAAGATATATATTTCTGATTCTGAGAGAATAGAAGACTCATTGGATACTAGACAGTTCTCCACTTACAACACAATTGGGACATAATTTATGTTGTTAAACAAAGCAGTTGATAGGTGAGCCATGCTAATTTGATGATCTTTCTGCCATCATTGTAAAGTGAATCACATGGCTGCTAAGTGAATTTGATTTCCCCCATTGACTTTGCTTGTTTAAAATCGTTAAACATATTCATCTATTTATTGGACTACCTATGATCTAGCTCAAAACCTAGATTTCATTTCAATTTAAGGAAAACTTTTCCCATAGTAGGATTGGTGGAACAGTCTGATTATGGAAATTGTGGATTCTCCGTCAAAAGGTTCGGAATAAGAGGGTGGATAGCCAGCTCTCATGGATGGTTTAACTGGTTTTCCTGGACATTGAAAAGGGTGGGACTAGATGATCCTTAAGGTCCCTTCCAATGACACAATTCTATAAAATCCCTTGTATGCATCCAAATACACGTATAAAAAGAATGCAGAATCTGTAGCATAAGCACACCTGCCAACAGTCCTAGTGGTGAAAATAATGGGAATTGTAGTTTAGGAAATCAATGAGAGGAAAATCACAGTTTCTAATTCCTGCGGAAGTCCCAAACATCTATCATTATCACCCGCCATTCAGTTTCTTTGCATTTGTGGAAAAAGTACAAGAAGAAAAGAAAAAGAATTAAGACTACTTGAGTCAAAGACCTCTTTCGGTTAAAGAACATGAAAGCTATTTCTGTAAACTTGGAAGCCAAGCATTCAGTTTTATTCTAAACAATGCAAGCGCATAAAATAATCTAATTATTATCCTGTTCCAAAGTACCAATTTACTTCTAAACCATCATTCAGCCATCCCAAGTTTACCTTTTTCCATGTTTCCACCACGCTAGCCGCATAGGCCAAAATGTGGATATATTTGTGCTTATGGTCCTGATTGATTTTTGCTCCTGGCTTAAACAGTGACAGCATAAAGAGATCTAAAAAAGCGGGAACTCTAATCTGTAGAGAAATTAAACAAAAAACGTAACACTGGCTTATGGAAAACCAGTTTTTTTTTTTTAAAGAAAAGCACCGATTACATCTCAAAATACTTTCATTTCCAAGAAGGTGAATTTTGGAACTAAGATTAAGTATTGTTTCGATTATGACTCTTCATACTTAAAATACTATTTCTTCATAAAAAATATATAAAGTCAAATCAAATCAGCTCTCCCTCTACAAAAGACCCCCCCCCCCAAAAAAAAACCCTACTGAAAAAAGGTTGTGAAGGCCAAGATACAGGTAGTTTTCGACTTATCACCACAATTGGGACTGGAATTTGTATCACTAAGTGATATGGTTGCAAAGCGTGATGTCACATGACTGTATCACTTAATACAGGTAGTCTTCAACTGATGACCATAACTGAGCTCAACATTTCTGTTGCTAAGTGAGACGTTTGTTAAATGAATTTTGCTCTATTTTACGACCTTTCTTGTCACACTTGTTAAGTGGAGAACTGCAGTTGTTAAGTTAGTAACAGGGCTATTAAGTGAATCTGCTTGTCAGAAGGTCGCAAAAGGTGATCACATGACCCATGGGACACTGCAAACTGTCACAATGTGAGAAATTATGCAGCAGCTGCCCAAAGCATGCAAAATACAAGAGGAATGAGGTGTCTATAAAACACGGTAACATTATCTTGTTACAAAACAAGAATGTTGGTCCCCATTAGCAATAGAAATAGTATTTAGACTTATATACCGCTTTACAGTGCTTTACAGCCCTCTTTAAGTGGTTTACAGAGTCAGCATACTGCTCCCAACAGTCTGGGTCCTCATTTTACCCACCTCGGAAGGATGGAAGGCTGAGGCAACCTTGGCAACAAAGGCTCATAAAACTCTTCAGGAATGGTGTCTTATTAAGAGGACGTCCCATAAAATAAGTGCCAACAGATAAGTATGGGATCACATTTTTCGGTACCTACAACACAGGGAGGAAGGTCCTGCTAAAATCCAGTAGGAGGCTGCCTCCTTTGTATGCACAAAGATTACAGGTATGTATGCCCTAACGGGCCGTCAATATATAAAAGGAAAAAGCCAAAAGATGCGTAGAAAACTGGATGGCCAAGGCTCTCGGGTAGCCAGAGGCCCTTTGAAGCAATGGGTTGGACCAAGGAAAGAAAATCACCTTGTCTGCTCTGGCACAACAGGGCAGAATTGCACTCTTGACGTGAAAAGTAGAGAGTGGAATATATCTGTATATCTTGAATCTTGGATGGTTCTGGCATCAGAAATAAGGATGACCCATACATCTCCTTTGACTCTAATTCAAATTACAATGACAATGATCATTCCTTAGGTCAACATTTCTCAACATTGGCAACTGTAAGAAATAGGTGCACTTCAGCTCCCAGAATTCACCAGTCTGCATAGTAGTATACCAGAGTTGGCTGGGGAATTCTTGGAGTTAAAGTCTATCTTAAAAGTTGCTAAGACTGAGAAACTCTTTAAGGTATTTCTCCCTGCTACCCAGTAGAAAAAGTAGCTAACCTCAGAAATGAAACATTTCTACTCTGAGAGAGCTACCATATACTTTGAAATCACCACTGAACCATATCTAAATTACTTTTGCTTCTTAACAAGTGAGTGAGGATGGGGAGCTTTGAAGAAGTCTAGGGGTTTTTTTCCCCCAAGGGAGGCTGCTACTAACCAGTTCTACAGGAGGGGGATCCATGCTTGTGAACATCTTGAAGAGGACTGTGATGTCTGCTGGATTCAGAGCTCCTTTCGACAGCATGGCACCAAGAGCTTGGCAGGCGCGGGGATAGGAAGCTGCAGTGCCCAATGCTAGGGTGATCTGACTGGCATCATGCCCTCTTCAGGAGACCCAGCAAGAACAAGAGACAGAGCAAGCTTGCTTTAGAAGAGGTAACAGATCACCAATAACAGTGGAGACCTAATGAGCAATCTCCTAAAAAGGTTATTAAGAGCTAAACAGAAATGTGTTGCAGGGACAAAATGCAGAGGAGATTCAATTGCTCACATGAGCTTTGGACCTCACAACTGTTATTGTTAAGTAGACTAGATTTATGTAGTATGTAACCTGTGTTCATCTGTCCATCTATCTATTCATTTTTGTATATTGCCCCAATCTAAGAGACTGGATAATATGACATTTAAATTTTGTGGAAACAAATAGATGATTGCCTACAATTTCCAAGCCAAAAGCCTGCTAAAACTGCATTGTTTTCAGTGTTCTTTGAAAAGTCCTAAGAAAAGGAGATAGGTAGACCTCTCAAGGCTGTGCGTTTTATAACTGGAGAGACAGGGAATCACTATTAAGATTTGCCTTCTGGTCCACACCATCTTACCTCCCACTAACTTTAAGCAGATTCTCTCTAGATCAGTTTTTCAATCTTGGCCACTTTAAAATGTGTGGACTTCAACTCCCAGAATTCTCCAGCCAATATACTAGAAGGGGGTGTTCTGAGAGTTGAATACACATCTTAAGGTTGCCATGGGTTGAGAAACACTGTTCTAGATATCTGGACAACATGGACAACATCCCAATTAGAAAAGACAATTTAGAACAAGCAGCTCTTATAGTAAAGTTTTAGATGCAACTGCACCTAAGATATGTGGAAGTATGAAAGAATCTAGAACTCAGAAAGAGCTCTATAAATTTGTATTTCTAAATTACTAATTCTAATGTAAATTTATTTTGTACTGTTTTTAAATAGTTGTTGTGAACCGCCCCGAGTCTTCGGAATGGGGCGGTATATAAATTAAACTAATAATAATAATAATAATGTAAGTTGCACACTTAATAATCTGCCAGGCGTGGGTGCGTACATAGGGGCAAAAGCAATATCACCTTGAAAGTACATGATCTGTGACATTTGCCATATTGATATCATGGTGCACATGATGTTGTTCTGATGATGTGTGGGGCTTGGCATAATACCTTGGATTATATGATTTTCAAGCAAAATTTAATTTGGGGATCATGCTTAGAATTGAATCAGGCATCCTTTTTTTATGGAGTAGAATTATCCTGAGGCATGCAACCAAGGAGGGCCATAAATTAAACTGGAAAAGAAATGAAACAAGATCTTACTTTTCATGAGCAAATCGCTGGACCTCTTGAGCGATTCTACGCACGGCAGAGCCCCCTTGTTCTTCTTGTGCTAACATGGACATTATAGCTTGAGCAAAGAGATATGTGTGCTCACCATGGCACACCATTTTCTGCAAATACATTGTCACAGAACATTCAGAAACATGAAGGTGTCTAATATTACGTGGTAGTTATATTTTTCCGTCTATAGAAGAACACACAAATACCACAAAACAGATCAGAACTTAAATTTCTTTGAACTATGAGTGCTGAAAAATCTGGAACTGTTTCCAGCCAGTTTGAGGTGGGAACCCATAAAAGCTTTAACATAAGCTGTTGAATAGTGCACAATGTTTTTTTTTTTAAAGATAGTTAACCAAATATCATTCCCTTCAGCCCTCACTCCCCCCCCCAAAAAAACCCCGAACCCTTTAAAAATCTTGGGTCTGCCCAAAGGATGAACAGACTGATCTACTTATCATTCCATTCATCCTTCTACCAATAATAATTGCCACCGAAGATTGACCATCTTTTAAGTAGTAAAAACAAAAGGCAAAAATATTCCTTTAGAAACAAAACCATTGCTTGGAGTTACGCAGTTCTCTTCTTTCCTTGATACGTCCAAAGTTAACAATTTACCTGTCCCTCTGCTGGACTTCAGAAGCTAACTGATATCTTAGCTTCTGCCTTCAAACACAAAGCCCAACATGAATGATGGCATTGAAAAAAGAAATATTGCTATGGGGCAGGTGGCGGATAATCAGACTAAAAAAGCCTAGCGCCTGAGAAATTTCCCCTTTGCCTTACGGAATGGAGGAACAAGCTGGAGGTCCTCACTCTGAGGCTTCAAGAACAACATGGACACCCACCAGCACGAGGAACGATAATTCCTGCTAGCTAGTAAATTACAGACCTCCTTTGAAAGGAGATCAAATGCTCCATTCTTGCAATGCCTTCCGCTAACCGATAGAAGAGCTGTGTGAATATTGAATGATTTGGTCCTCATGCCATTAAAAATAATGATATTAGGATTCTATGAGAACCTGAGGGGAGTTCCATGAGAGATTAGAAGTAAAAAGAAAAATGTTCACCTGAACCCAGGACCTGAAAAATTATGGAAACCCCTATCCCATGCAATACAAAACTTAGTGGAGGGCATGTAGATGAGAATATCAAGCATAGGAAGAGAGAAGTGGTTATTACATCACAGGATACGGACCTAGCCACAGGCACAAAATGTTACCGTTCCCTTGCACTTTTTCCACAGCAAGTATTTTTAAGAACTGGATATTTCCTAAAACACACACACACACACACAAAGAGAAGACATGGCTGCAAACTCACAGCAAACTCTGGTAGATTCTTCTCCAGATTTTCTTCTCCACCATCTAAGATAGTAGCCAGAGATGTCCGCAGTACACGAGAAAAAACTTCCAACTGCTGGCAAGCTGTTGATACACTGGTGATCTCCCCTTGGTATCCAGCATCAGAGATAAGCTGCAACCAACCAGAGGATTTCCAACTGAGGCAGTAGCCGTTTTGCAATCCAAAAATGCAATCCATTCATCACTATCGCAAATACCATTTTATTTAATTAAGTATGTAGACTAGGACTGAAGGGGAAATGAGACCACTTCAGCATCTAGGGGATGAAAATCAAGAAATAAACACTTGAAATTTTGATTTCTTCCTGGTTCAGCAGCAGGAGGAGGAGGATTATAAGAATTAGATTTTTTTTAAAAAAATAGAATTAATAGAATAAGAATTAGGAGGAGGAGGGAAAGAAATAAAGACGGTTAAAATAAGTGTAAGTCAGTCTACACAATTTTCTTGACAGTACTGCAGAAGTGATTTGCCGCTGTTTTTCTTTGGGGATTTTGAAAAAAAAAAATATCCCAGTCCATTCTGTAAAACCTGGAAATCTCTCAGCCACGAACTAAGCAGATCCAACTCTGTTTTACAGTCACGATTGGCTAGATCCTGCCACCAACTCCACTGAGCTCACATTTCAGAGCAAATATTATATATTGGAAACTAGAAATAGTTTGGCTCCTAAGAATTTCTACAATCTTTATACACACGGATGAGTGTATGCAGAACTTCTTGCAACACGACAATAGAGAAGCTCATGTTGCCCCTGGCGATTTTGCACGCATCTTATTCAACCACAAACATGGCAATATAATGCCCAAAAGACCAACTATGCAACAGTCTTCCTAACATGTTAGCCTCCCCAATCTACTTACAAATTTGCATGAAGAAAACGGGAGAGAGCTGGCAAGCGTGCTACTTGAATTAAAGAACTGTATTTACCTTGACAGTGAAGTTCAGCATGAGACAATCTGGATGAGCTTCAGCTAGCTTGTAAAAGAGGTCTCGCCATGTTGTGTGTGCTATCATTTGCTCGAGCCAGGCTGGAGTCTGTCAAGAACCAGAGCAACAGACAAATATGGGTTGGGCGGTCAAGAAAACCAAACCGTGCTTTTAGAACAGTTTTAAAAGTGTCCAAAGAAAAACACAAAATTGACACAAGTGCTTACTCTCTCAAGAACTCTTTACTACTCACTTCACAGAGTATTTACAAACCATCTATGGCCAAGTCAGGTGATACACTGCCATGTCTTGGTCAAGACGAAGCACATACAGTCACCGTATATTAAGCTTGGTTACTTTTTTGACGACTTAGGCCCATAGGATGTTACTTGCCCTCCCAAGGACACCTATGACTCAGCAAAATACATCCCACTTGGTGAGTACATGGCTCAAAGTACTCTGCAAAACTCAAACATAGATTATTTCAGAGAGCAGATTAAGCATGTGGTCTGAAGATAACTTGCACAGAGCCTCGGTGGCGCAGTGGTTAGAGTGCAGTACTGCAGGCTACTTCTGCTGACTGCCGGCTGCCTGCAACTTGGCAGTTCGAATCTCACCAGGTTCAAGGTTGCCTAAGCCTTCCATCCTTCCATGGTGGGTAAAATGAGGACCCAGATTGTTGGGGGGGCAAGATGCTGACTCTGTAAAACCGCTTAGAGAGGTCTGTCAAGCACTATAAAGCGGTAAATAAAGTCTAAGTGCTAAGCTATTGCGCGTGAGAAAAAAGAAGTAGATAAGGTGCAAATGGCAATGTGTATATCTTTTCTGTAAGAACCAGACTATTAAGGTACTGAATACAACAGCTTCCAAAGTTTGTCAGCTCACAAAAAAGGAAGGTACGTTTCCATTCAACTGTACGCAAAAGCACAACTGATGTCGGCATGGGAAAGTCTGAGAAAGCTGCTCACACGTTATTCTTTTTTCTTCGTTTTTTGGGGGGTGGGTGGGTGGGGGCTCTGCTTCCCTTGAAAGAGATGGTTCACTGTCAGTTTTACCCCGCGGACAGGGATGAATACCTTTGAACAGCTCAGAAAACATCTCAGGAACCAGAACTCGGTATATTTCATCTTATTTCTGCTGTTTTACTTTTTGCTACTTAAAACTCATCACATTTGCTTATTGGTATTTTTAGTTGCTATTTTTAATTTAAATTTGAAATGTTTTGTCAGCCGTTCTGGAAAAAAAAATCTCTGTTTCGAAAGATAAAGCAACAGTTAAATAAATGAGAAATCTGTATGTTTTGAGAAAACGTTGTGCTGGAAGTCCCCGCTCAAAACACAGCAAAAGTTTCTGAGTTTCCAGTTATGTTCTTCTCTAAACTTGAGAGAGACTGTGCTCTTACCCCACTTGGCAGAACGAAGTTTTTCAAGTTACCTCTCCCTCCTCTGTGAAAATGGAATCTGCTTTACGCGGATCGAAGTGTTTAATCAGCAAACTTTTTAAGTGGTTTTCCACGGTTTCCTGCACATGAGTGGGTTCAGCGCCTGCAATAAGAGACTGATTTCATACAGCAAAAACTTTAAAATTCTCACAATGTCCTTTTGTGCAAAAGAGCATAGTCCTTTAATGAAATTCAACTTGCAGTCAGCTGTAGAATATGTTGATTCTGAAAATAATTTGACTCGGCACCACTATTTCTAACATGATTGTTTGTGGCACATATTCAAATGTTAGCTACAGGTAGTCCTCAACATATGACCACAACTGAGCCCAACATTAAAGTTGCTAAGCAATGCAGTTGTTAAGTGAGTCATACCTCATTTTATGACTTTTTTGCCACGGTTGTTAAGCACATCACCGTAGTTGTTAAGTTAATCATGTGTTCCTTAAGTGAATCAGGCTTCCCCCATTGCTTGTCAGAAGCTGGCTGGGAAAATCAAAAATGGTGATCACATGATCCTGGACAGTGCAACTCTCATAAGCACATGCCTGTCGCCAAGCACCTGAATTTTGATCACGTGACCAAAGGGATGGGGAAGTGTGAGAAATGGCTACAAGTCCCTTTTTTTTAGTGCTGTTGTAGCTTTGAACAGTCACTAAATGAAAGTCAAGGATTACCTGTACTCATTTATAAACGGACAATTTTGAATCATAGAGCTGGGTAGTTGCTGCACCAAACGGGACTCAAAGAACAAATATTTCTAGAGTGTCTGATACGAAGCTAAAACTGTAAAGAGATGATCTCATGTTTTATCATTTGTGACATCTTATAACTGATTGGTTTGTATTTTTCAACTGTGGGGTCTTAGTGGGGGAAAAAAGCGGCAGCCCCAAAGTCAATTACCTGTTTGAATAAGCCATTCAGCCAAAAGATTCACCGTCTGAGCCACAGCGGTGTAATTCTCTGATAAGAGCTGAATCACATTCTCTGGAGAACCACCTGCTTGGAAGTACCTGTGAAAGGATGCAGAATCCTCATTTAAGAAATTCCTAGAGCAGCATTTGTCAACCCTGGCAGCTTTAAAATTTGTGGACTTCAACTCCCAGAATGTCCCAGCCAGCAACCTGGGAGTTGGTCTACTCACCTTAAAGTTCCAAGGCTGAGAAACACTGTCCCAGAAAATCAGAGATCTCAAGGCAGAAGAGCTACTTCCTCAGCCAGTTACTGTACCCACAATCCCCCTTTCCGACCACAGTGCCTGAATTAATATGCACTTACCGTTTTAAAGTATTAAAAATGGAGGGCTCCATGATGTAATCTCGGGTGGAAAATTTGTGAAGGCATTCCTGCTGGACCTCAGCATCATCTTCCCCTCCATATTCATCATCCTGCTCGTTCGAGGAGTTAAAATTGTCACTATTATTTTCACCACCACTTTGGATTTCTTTGATGTGGCAATAGACAGCAACATCATCCTAAGCATGGAGCTACCGTACTTTATAACTGGGGTTCAGGAGTCTTAAGGAAAGATGCTAAAGGCAGCCAGATTTCTGTATTTTAGGATGCCTCAAGTTATGGTAGATGAAGCAACTTGTAGTTTCAAGTTTTAGCTTTGGGATTTCCAGCACTTTGTCCTTGCTAGGCTGCTGAAATTATTGGGGAGGAATTGAAGTGCCCAACCTTCTCAACTATGGAACATCTTCTGCTCATGTGAATCTGCAGACTTAGGGGGGCGCTCAGAAGAAATCACCAAAAGGAAATCAACCAATCAGCATGCAGGACGCTCATCTCAGCACAATGTGTAGTTGAGATTTGGGAGGTGTGCGCATTGGCCAATCTGCAACCGTCTACAACTCACGCTTACATAAAACCATCAACTCCTTTGCCGCATAGATACGTGTCAACGCCTATGTACAGTCTAAATCAAGCTGTACTTAATGGCCTACCAAAGGCTGTCTATCCCCATGCTATGGTGAGTTTGTATGAAATCAAAGTGGGCGAAACAGTAGAGGTTGACTCACAACCACAATGGAGTCTGCCATTTCGGTCATAAGTCATGATAAAATGGGTCACCCATGTGACTAATCCAATGTCATGACCTTTTTTTGTGGAAGCAGTTAAATGAATGTCATAGTCATTACATGAACCAATTGTCTGCTATGAGATGGCTTTGACAAAAAATTTGCCACACAAACGTTTGGCAAAAGTGTCATAAAATGTGGTCATGCGCCCATCCAAATTGAACCTCCTACCCTATTTCTTGTTTGCTTAGGTCTGTCCCTTCTGAACCTCCTAGTGGGATTTGGATTTAAGTGAATTTACGCAGGACCAAAATCTGAAATGAATGCCTTTTTTTTAAATGCCACACTAGCTGTTCCGGGACACTTTCAGAGGACACATTGCAACAGCCTGGCCAAAATAAGGTCTACCTACAATGATTCATTGGGCCCCCCAGGCAGGAATTGTAGAACGTCTGGAGTGTTTTAAAATGTTTTTCCTTGGGTTACAAAAAAAAAGCCAACTCTGGTGATTATGTGGTCACCGGGAAGCAGTTTTGTTGATCAACAAAAGGGGTTTGTTATTCTTTTAATTTCCCAATCCAAACAATATTGCTGGAATTTTCTAGTTGTCTCTCATTCTACCAGATCTGCTTTGTTTTTGTTTTTTCCCCACGATCAACCAACTTTATCTTCATGCTGCCACTTTCTGAGAAGACAAACCTTAAGGATCTCCTTGGGGAGTTGACTTTGGACACCCACTTCAATCTGGGTTCTGCTATAATTATAATTCCTAAAGGACCATATGAGAAGACTCTTCTTTTGGCTTCAGTGAAAAAGGGGTGGCTTTGTGTGAGAAAAGCGGCCTTATAACACCGCTGATTGCCCTTGACTTACCAGCACAACTGGGACCAGAATTTCGGTTGCTAAAACAAGACGGTCATTAAGTGAGCCACGATTTTTATTGCCACAGCTGTGAAGCAAATCCCCACAGTGAAACGAAGCACACAACTGTTAAGCAAATCCAGCTTCCCCCACTGGTTTCACTGCTGAAAATCAATGTGTGTGTTTTGCTGCAAGCATACACACAAACACAGATATACGCGTTTGCAGGCAAACGCGTGCACAATATGCACAATACGCTATACATATGGGCAATAAGCTACACACGCACATAGGCAAAAAATATGGTGTGTGTGTGTGTGCGCGCGCGTGTGCATCTGCATGTATAGACGTACAAAATATATTCCGACGCTTGCAAGGAAGCGCGAGAAACATGCCCCGTGCCTGCAGCGCGCGCAAAATTACATTTTGTTACACAGATTTCTTGCAACAAAATGTGCTTTTCTGCATATCGCATCGGTGGCTACTAGATATCACAGCGGGGCGCGTGCTTGCCGGGGGGGGGGGGTCGCTGATAAAATCTGCCGGCGGTGAGAGGAGACGACCGGTCCGGGCGCCGCTTTTGCCCACCCCGCCGCAGCCCGGCAAGAGCGACCCTCGCGGCGGCTTCCCGGGACGGGGACGGGGACGCGGAGCCCCGAGGCCTTTCCGTTCGCTCCTCCCGCCCGCCCGCGTCTCACTCACCGCTCCTCCGTCGGTGTCGTCGCCCCACTCCGCCGTGCCGGCCGCGAAAAACTCCGGCTCCTCCATGGGCTCCGCTGGCCTCCCGCTCAGGCAGCGGCACGGCCGCAGAGATGCGAAAAGGGTAGAGGCGCACCAGCCGCGGCACAACGAGAGCCCCCTGGAGCCTCCGTCGCGGCGCTGAGGAATGGGCGCTGCCAGGGGAAGCCGGGCTTTTCCTTGGCGCGCCCCGTGGGAAGGCGGCTCACGAGGCACCCCCGGAGAGGGGAGTCCCCAAAGGCTCTCGCCCCAAACGCGAGTTGCTCCGCCCCAGGGTCTGACTTTGCGTCCTGACACTCTTGCTCTAAAGAGCAGGAAAGCTTTTCAGTGCCAATTTTGCATTTCACCCCCACTCCTTTATACCTGCTTGTAGGGCAGCGTTTCCCAGCCTTATTCCCGGAAGATGTTCTGGATTTCAACTCCCGGAATCCCCCAGCCAGCCTGGGAAAGGCTGCTTTAAATATATATATATATATATGTGTATATGTATACATAAACACTAACGTGTCGAGCTATGTGCTTAGAGCTCAAGGCACTGTTAGAGACCCCCATACACCAACTTCATGGTTTCTGCTGCTCCCTTCTGGGAAGAGATTTCGAAGTATTTCTAGCGGGATCACCAGATTCTGTAACAGCTTTGTTCCCTTTGCCATCCGTCTGGTAAAGTCGTTTTGCTCGCTATGTAGATGTATGCATCCGAACTAGACTGTTGTTTCTCTATGTCATGTATGTGGATACCTGCTTTATTATTTATTTATTTATGTATGTATGTATGTATGTATGTATGTATGTATGTATGTATGTATGTATGTATGTATGTATG
>JANHFL010001943.1:21450-23507 GCA_032468155.1 Oxyrhabdium leporinum | reverse complement strand
CAGAATTCCCCAGCCAGTCTGGCTGGGGAATTCTGGGAGTTGAAGCCCACCCATCGCCAAGCTGCCAAGGTTGACAAAAGCTGTTCTATCAGGGATGACAGTCCCATAGCAAACTGGCTGTCTAGATTTGTGATATTGACTTTGGAATGCTTTGAGTATTAGACTAAACTTTCTGTCTGAAGGCTATTAACCAAATTAGTTGCTTTGCTGTTTTTTCCTGATTTGTTTTTAAAAATTCTTTAGAACCACCAAGGAACCGTTATGTTACTAATACATAGTGAGAATCCAATTTTTGTTCTTTGATTCCAATTAGAGTTGTCTGAAACACTAGACACCCTATAATCTTCAGAAACTGCATTATATTTATACAGCAAGATCACTGTTCTTGCCATAAGCCATAGATCATACACTATCTATTTATGACTGGCAAGGAAAATGTTTTTGAAGTCATATAAGTCAGGTTCAGAGTTCACACAGATACACACAATTACTTTGATGGTATGTAACTCCATGGTGATTATCTTTGAAACAATAATCAAGGTTCTATCCAGTCTGTTTCTTTCTTCATTCACTCTGTGCATTTTTACAGCAAGGTCTAATCCATGCTGGTCTAAGGAACTATTCCCATCTTTACTGAACTCTCAAAGAAAATGTCCTGGTTGATTGAAAATGGCCAGGGGAATTTATTGTAATACCATGACTGCATGTTTAATTGTTGAGATAATGCAATTTTTTATTTATTCGACTGCATTATAAACATCAATAAACGTTGCACAATATGGGTATTCAATAATTTTAAGACTTCATTAAGGATTATGTTGCGATAGGTTTTCCAGTCTAACTGGGTACAATAATATGAAATAGGCAGAATAATTGAGTGGGTAACGTCTTTTGAACTGCTCTAGAGAGAACAGTGAGTTCTAATGAATCTTAGAGATAGAAGCCACTTCTCCACAATCTGGCGTTAAGCCATTCCAAAATACACGCGGATTTATTCTACTGAGACAGAATATCAAAATATGTTGGAGATGAGAGGGAGAATTAAAAAGGGTTATTACCGAGTACAAATAGCCCTTGATTTATGACCACAGTGGAGCCCAAAATTTCTGTTGCTAAGCGAAACATTTGTTGAGTTTTGCCTCATTTATACAACTTTCCTTGCCACAGTTGCTAAGTGGCTCACTGCAGTTGTTATGTTACTAACATGGTTGTAAAGTGAATCTGGCTTTCTCATTGTCTTTGCATGTCAGAAGGTGCCAAAAAGTGATCACATGATCCAGAAACACTGCAACCATCATAAATATGAGTTAGTTGCCAGGAGTCTGAATTTTGATCACATGACTATGGGGATCCTGCAACTATTGTGTGAAAAATGGTCATAGGTCACTTTTTTCAGCCCCATTGTAACTTTGAACAGTCACTAAACAAACTGTTAGAAGTGGAGGACTACCTGTACGGTTCTTGCTTATTCATTATAAACTGGGTGGCTTCTACAAAGTTTTGCATTCAGCTTTCTTTCATTCCCAGGATATTTATCTTAGTATAAAAAGAACTTGAGAAATAGTACATTCCACTCTTGGAAGTGTGCAGTATTTTAACATCCATTTGTTACAAAGATCCGTTTTGAAAATATCTCTACAATTTATTATTTTTTTTGTACAAAATATGTCAAATAGTCAGTCAATGTTGTAGGGGACTAGCATGGCATGTTATGTTTTAAATTCACTTGATTTACACACTTGCAAAACATGAAACATCAGCAGCCTAAATTCATCCAAAGAGCTGGAAAAAAAATTAAAACCAGGGGAATCCTGCGTATATTGGAATCATTGCAGTAATGTAGCTGGGAAGAAATATTTTCATGATAGCACTGTTATTGGTAATAAAGTCACACCCTGATAGTTATGATGATGCATGTAACCTTAAAAATCCACTTCAGTTTCACTAGATAGTGCTATGGGGCATCGTGCATTTTAGGATGGGGACAAATACTTAGAAAATACCTTGTTAAAAACCAGAAATTCCCGGACCTGTGAAAACCAGTTTTCTCCCCAGTC
>JANHFL010001943.1:8950-16450 GCA_032468155.1 Oxyrhabdium leporinum | reverse complement strand
TCCTCCCGAGCTCTGTTTTCACTGGCAGAGGGTTGTAGGAAGCTGAAAACAAAACTTGGAAGCCCGTTTTTGCTGGCAGAGCGCTCAGGCCACCACGGGCACCCCTGGCACGAGTGACGTTGAGCTAGCCACGCCCACCGTGACCCCAAGGTCAAACGCAACCCTGATGTGGCCCTCAATGAAATCAAGTTTGACACCCCTGCTCTAAATGAACTTGCAAGTTGCCTTGCTTAATAAATGCAGGAATTCACTTAATGAGGGAAGGACAGTGATATCATAAGTTCAACACTGTCACGACCATAATACTTAGCCCTGGAGTTGTTGCTCCCAATGGTGGTTGGTAAGTGAGGACTGCCTATGGCGCCCCAAGTTAAAACACTTGGTCACTCCAATCACGTTATCTCAGAAATGTCCATTGATATTTCTCAAATGGCAATTCTGCTTTGCGCAGTTACCGAGATGCTTCTCAAACAAAAAAGTTTAAATAGCTTTAAATGTTGAAAGTAGCTGACTATAAAAGCAAGCAGAAGCAAGGTCATGTTTGATAAAAACAGGAACAGTAAAGAGAGCCTACTTACAAGAAATTCATCTCTAATAAAATACTTGGCCCTTGTAACTCTAGGATCCTCGCCAGGTTCTGGTGTTGCTGCTCATTTTAAAAAAAGTAAAGAACAAGAAAAAGGGTTATCTTGCAATAGGAATTACTTTTATTTGGATTCACAGGAGGGATTAAAGAAAATATTTTAGCGCCATTCCACGAAAAAGCATAAGCATTGCAAAACATCTCTTTAAATATAGACTCACATTGTAGGAAGGGCTGCCTATTAGAAGAGCGGATCAGCTGTAAGCTGCATTTTCATTATTATTGTTGTACTCAAATGGCCAACAAGCATAAAGGGTAGGGGAGTTATTGTTTTTACTCTTTGCAAATTGGGATTTAATTTTTTTCTAAGCTATCTAGTGTCACTGAAAGTGAGAGGGCAGCCATATAAATTAAATAAATAAATAAAATAAAATAAAAATAAATAATACTCATTCACTTAAAATTAATTAAAATGTTTCAGATAAAGACCTGAAATTCAAGCAACAATAAATATATTCTTTTACAGTATTTTCTCCTATTTATTTTTTGATCTTAAGGAGATGTAAGGTGAAGCATCAGGGAGGGCAGGCTTGAAAATTGGTAGATGCCTTAACTCAGGGGTCCCCAATCCCTGGGCTGCATGCAGTCCACTACTGGGCATTGAGTTGTTTGGAACCAGGCCGCACAAGTGGTGGGCAAGCGGACGTATCCTCACTTGCGGGAGTAGCAGGCAGGGGCCTGTTGCTCATGCAAATAGAGCTGCGCGTGCCTGCCTGCCACTCGCACGGAACAATCTCTCTCTCCCCCCTGGGCCAGTCTGCAAAGCCGGAAGGCTTGGGGACCTCTACCTTAAATGTTTGTCACTGAATTTTGGACCTGTGATCTGGGATATTCTAGAATCACAATTTAAGTGTTGGGGACTGTGTATGACCTGCTTGCAGAGTTCCTGTCTTCCATTATAGAAAGAGTGATGTAGTGAGTAATCACTTCAAAAAGTGAACCGGTCTAGAAACTACACAGGACCATAAAATGTTAGCCAAAAGAGTAAAAAAAGAAAAGGATCTCACTGGATCGGAGACTTTTTTCCCTCATACAAAGCTGTTCCAAAAATTTTAATAGAAGGAATCCTCTTGGTTAATATACTCTGCTCTGTCTCAGAGAGGAAAAATATCCAGGTTTTAGGCTACAGTACTTTGATTGATGATACTTGGAAGGCTCTTCATTGCTTACCCTGAAAATTAGGGACTCTGAATAATTTTGACAGAAGCCTATCACTGACAATGGATCAAGCATTTGTCTGATTTATACTGCAAGCAGTTTGAGAGAAAGAGAACTGCATCAAACATAATATAATAACAATTAGTGATCACAAAAAGAGTAAAAAAAAATCCTAAACAATTGTACATTGTTTATAACAATTGTATATAACATTTATACATTGTTTATCACAATTTTTATACACAATTGTTATCACATAAAGATTAGACAGGAAAAATCAATCCCTTCTCTCATGTTTTTTCAAAGTGTACTATCAACTTTCTTACCATCTTCTGGTGTGGTATAACGAGCAAATTCTGGAAAGTAATCTTCAATTTTAGATTTGCCTGCCAAAACTTTCTCTGCTAGCAAATCTTGTTTGTTCAGGAAAAGAATAACTGAAATGGTCCGTAGCCACCTAGAGAAACAGGTCCATATACCGTTAAAATGGCAATAAAATGAAGTATAAAGGAACATGAAGCAAAATCTTTAAGACATTATATTAATTATTAAGAGTCGCTTGATAGTGAGAAGGGCGGCATCTAAATTTAATAAATGAATAATTAAAAAAACATACTTCACTGAAATAATGTACATTCTCTTAGAATTTATATTAGCATGGCTTTGGTGTCTTACAGAATACAGCCAAAAATAAACATAAGCTAGTATTATAAATGACATGATTGGTCAAAACTAAAGAGACGGACCTGTTGTTCCAGATACTTTTGAAGAGGTTTAATGCTTCTTGAAGCCGGTTGGTCTGATTGTCTTCTCGTATAACCATGTTATAGCTACTGCTGGCTACCACAAATATTATAGCAGTTACATCTAAAAAACAAAAGCAAAGGAAAACATCCGTAATCAATAATCTTTGGCTTTGAATTTGTTTTTCTTTAATCCGGGTCTGTAAAGAAAAAAAGATAGAAAAAGAGAAAATAGAAAAGTTTAGGGGAAAGGTGAACAGTTCAAATGTGAGTAAATCACTTAGAAAAGAATAAGTTCAAAAGAAGAAAAATAAGTAAGATACTGAGGGAGGGAAGGAGGGAGGAAAAAAAATATTTTGTAGGATACATAATGTAGGTCCATAGAAAGGAATAAAACATGCAGTTCAATGTGTGTGTGTGTGTGTGTGTGAGAGAGAGAGATGAATATTCATTCCTCTTTTGTAATTTAATCACAAGTGATGTAAGCTAAATAAAAGGACATTGGAAAACAAAGTGAAGGTTTGCAAGTGAGATAAAGAGCTGAGCTGGTATGGAGACAACCTCAAAATGCCAAATAGTAGATATTTAGTATTCAGGTAATTGGAAAGCTGTACTTCCACATTAATATAATATACAGTTTGTATTACATGGAAAATGTTCATGGTCTATCATAAGTTTAACAGATTTCCAAATATTACCATTGAAACACTGGATCCATTTTCGACGTTCATCTCTTTGCCCACCAACATCAAACATACTGAAAAGAAAAAAATGGGACCGATTCAGAACCAGGGAAACAGGATTATTAAACTGCCCACCCCCCCCAGATCAGCTGCAGGCTACAAAAAATGCTATTAGAATTATGGAAAACAAGCACTGATGATATTTCAAATACATGTTCCAAATGTCTTTTCAGCCTGCTCATTCTCCAACAACTAATATTGCAAGTTAAAAATTGAAGTACATTATTTGGGTGATTGTGAACTTTTTATTAGTTGCTGTAGTTATGAATTTGTATTATTTGAAAATTTTATAGCTTGCAAAAAAAAGCTAAAACTATCTTTTTTCTTCTTTTTCTTTTTAATTGTGTCTGATTTTCAGAGACTGCGTGGAAAAGTCTCTGCAGTTTTTTTGGCAAGATTTTTTCAGAAGTGGTTTGCCATTGCCTCATTTCTAGGACTGAAAGAAAGTGACTGGCCCAAGGTCACCCAGTAGCTTTGTATCCAAGACAGGACTAGAACTCACAGTCTCCTGGTTTCTAGCCCGAGACCTTAACCACTATACCAACTGGCCTTCAAAACTAACTTAGATGATTATAAAAATGAAATAGGATAGAACTGAACGTTTTTAATTACCACAACATGGATATAGTTATATTAATTTTTCATACACATGTTATTGGAACATTCTGTTTTTCTCCAAAATAGGTCAATACAAGCACAGAGGATGGGGGTAGGACAGAGTGTTAATGTATTTCTCAAATTAGACTGTCTGGTTGCTAAAGTGCTTTATGTTATTCCAAATGTTGTCTGGCCATAAACCATGCCTACTTCCAGAAATATAGGAAAAACCCTGCTTGAATTGGCTTTTTCTCAAGTTGGATCACTATATTATGGAATATTTTGCACATTTCTACTATCTCACTGTTAGTTTAATGCCCAGTCTCAATTTAAGCACCCACTATTAGTGATACTTACTGGAAATTTACTTTGTCCACTTGAAACTTGGTTTCAAATATTCCTGATGTCAGAACTCTGCATCTAAGAAGGTCCTTTAAAAAAAAGAATAATAAGAGTTTTTTCCCTTAAAATAACATTCTATTTAAAAAAAAATACAAGCCTTAGGGAATAATGGGTCAATGAAATAACAACTTTAGGTTCTTTGTAAAAAGTGTACAGTAATGTAAAATTTATACCTCAGGTTTTTAATCTCATTTTTTCTTCCATTTCCTCCAGTTCTACCTAGCAACGCAAAGCCACTTACCATAATAAATAAAATTTGTAAAGTGAAGAAACTGTTTAAAATATACTAACATCTTGGAAACAAAACAATCAGTTTATAAAAACAGCAACCCATACGCTCAGAAAACCATGATACAAAGGAAAATTTGAAACCATGGAAAACAGACGCATTTCTAAAACCTTCTCTCATTTTGACGTGGATTATAATTAGAGGTAAAAACTTCTGAAAAATGTGAAGGAAAAGAAAAAAAGTTTTGGGAAAAATGAAACATAGGTAGTAGTTCATTTTTAATATCCTCTGATAAAAAATATCTTTCTTGTTTATAAAAGTTAATTGTATATGTTTATAACAGTAGGGTTCCCCCCCCCCCAAAAATAGAAAAGTATATTTGAATAATGGTTATTCATTTATGGATTGGATTTTAATTTCCCCCCCCCCAAATGGGCTCAAATGCTGCCTAATTTGAAAAAAACCCATAGCTTTTCTTCATTTTTGCTCGTTTAGACGACATCACTGCACTCTGCCTTTGGTCTACCAACAACCTGAAAAGAGATTGACGACACTATGACTTGGGGTATCTATTATCTATATATGGTATTCTACCGGTAGGAATGACAGCAGTTTCTTCCGATTCTTTATCATATAGTCATATTCATGGACTTCTGAAAAATGAACGTTTTCCAGTACAGCACTGGGATAAATGTCTATGGAGATTCTCAGTCAGGGTCATGGTTGTCCCAAAGGTGCTTTTTCAAACAGCAACTCGACTGTGTTTTTTCCTTGACAATGCTTCATTTCTTATCTAAGAAGCTTCTTCTGAAGAACTGAAGAGGCTTCTTAGATAAGAAGCGAAACGTCTTCAAAGAAAATACCACGAAATGTCTTCAAAGAAAAAAATGAAGTCCAATTGCTGTTTGAAAAAGCATCT
The DNA here is from genome assembly GCA_032468155.1 of Oxyrhabdium leporinum. NCBI lineage: Eukaryota > Metazoa > Chordata > Lepidosauria > Squamata > Cyclocoridae > Oxyrhabdium > Oxyrhabdium leporinum. The sequence goes on along the minus strand of JANHFL010001943.1, from coordinate 11,016 downwards.
TTGGGACAGTATTGGAATAAGTTTTTCTATATTTCATATCAGTTCTTTTCTTTATTAGCTTCAATTTTAAGCTCAATTTCACACACATCTTAATCACAATATGTACTTTTTAAAAGAAAACATTCAGAAATACAGCATTGATTAGGGAGAAAGGGACTTGGGGTCATTTTCCCCTACTTTCTTTCTACATAGTCTGATCTTTAATTAGAACTCCACTCACTTCAGGCAAACAACTAAATAAGTTTGGAAAATCTCACAAAAGGGCATTCTATACTACAATGCAAAGCAGAGGCTCAGAAAATGAAAAGAATATGCAGGACAGAACACAAGGAAGATACAATCTTAGGACTATGTGAAGCTATGGATTTTATTCTAAAATGTATTCTAGAATGCACAGGGACATGAATAGGGAACCTGTTAGAAAACATGGGAGGAGACAGAAAAAGAGATTAGTGGAAGAAGGTGGATACTCTCAATCACAATAAAAACAGATGTGTTTTTGGAAAACCTTAAGGGCCACGTAGGGGACAGATCATCTTTGATAAGGTATACCTATCTATGTGGTTGCAAGAGCTGACATTGATTTGATGGCACTTAACCACTTAACCAACCAACCTCCAATTCTTTAAAATAGCCACTCCTTTTTTAGGATCAAATGGCAGTGACAGATGACAAACAACTTGGATTTAGCTCTTTTAAAGAGCTGCAGAGCGAAGTCACATCTACATTCCCATGAGTTCTGAAGGTCCTGTATGAACAGAATCTGAAGTGCTGCGTAATTCTATTGTTTAGAGTTTTAAAATTTAAAACTCGCAACTTGAACTGGGACTTGGAATGGGCTGGTGAGTACTTGTGATCAAGCAAGTTACTTGTAGTAGGCCTGATTACTTTGTTCCAGACACTACTAACACAATCAGGTTTTGAACAAAAGAAATCTACAGACTAGATGTTTCGAAGAAACGTAACTTCATTTTCTCAAAAGACATTTTACTTACCTGGTCAGACGGTGTATATTCATTTTGCTTGACTATGTCAATCTTGTCTAGGAAACTAGAGGAAGAAAATATTTTCACTGATAAATTTACACAAGAACATAACAATTTTTTGTAATTTTAAAAAGAGTCCATATTGAAAAGCCCATGGCAGGACTACAACTCACAATCCTCCAGTTTCTAGATCATTGTAAATAAGTAATTAAATAAGTTTACTTCTGTAACCACATCAATATAACATAGCACAAAACACAATGAAAACATAGCCCTGTGCCTTTAATCATTACAGGTAGTCCTCAACTTTTGACTGTAACTAGGCCGAGAATTTCCACTGCTAAGCAGGCTGTGAATTGTGCTTGATTTTAAAAACTTTTATTTTTGCCACGACTGTTAAATGAGTTATTGCAGTTGTTAAGTGAATCATGCAGACATTAAGTGAATCTGGCTTCCCCCCACTCACTTTGCTTGTCAAGAAGCACAGACTGGGAATATCTCAAATAGCCATCGCATGACCCCCGGAAGCTGCAACCATCATAAAGACATGCTAGTTGCCAAGCAGCCGAATGTTGACTATGTGACCAGTTGTAAGAACTTTGTTCGGTGCCATTGTAAATTTGAACCATTGCTAAACAAGTGGTTGTAAGTCAAGGACTACATGTACACTGATCTGGCTTTCATTCTGGTTATTGGGAGCCTGAAAAAAATGCTTGTTCAAACTAATTCAAAATAACATTCAAGGATACTGCAAGCTAAGCAGCACAAGGATGGTTCATTCGATCAACGGGTTCCATATTGAGTCACTCCAGACGAAGATATTTTATCAAGAGCTGGGACCATTCCCCCAAATCTCTTCATTTTTAAAAAAATGATTTTTGAACTTGGGAGCTTAAAAGGGTGGCATTTGTATAAGAATGCAGGGTAGGAAAAATGCAGAATAACAACAAATAAATCACCATTATTTATGCCAATTATTAGGTGTCTACAATCCAAATATCCATGTGTCTTTGCTTCTACTGTAATGACTGAAGAGATGCTTACACAGAGAATAAGTAACCTAATGGACAAGATGCAGTA
>JANHFL010001942.1:118962-131260 GCA_032468155.1 Oxyrhabdium leporinum | reverse complement strand
AAACGCGATGGAGCTGGAAATAAGGTAGGCAAAGAAATGCTTGGAGAATTGGGGGAAAGTGAGGGCATCTGGGGGGGGGTTAAAGCTCCGTGCCGTGGAGCTGCAATGGCGAAATGGGCAACGGAGCAGCTGGCACAAGGGAAGGGGGCTTTTCCTTTTTCCCTGCTCCTCGTATTTGCCTCGCGCCGGCCTCTCCTTTGCAGCGCAGCGGTCCACCCCGCTGAGCCCTATAGTGAGCTCCGTGGCACCTAAGCAGGGGCCAGGTCACCACCCTGCCTGTCCCTGGAACTTGCCTGCCTCCGGCTGCTGCTGCCACCACGTGGGGCGGGGAGGAGAATCATAAAGGGACAGGTTGCGGTCGCTCCCAGCTCAGTTCTGGCTGGCAAGGAGACGGCGGCTGCAGGCCCTTCGCTCTGGCAAAAAGTGGTGCCAGAAGCCTCCAGCCACCACCTCTTTGCCAGCACTAGAAGCCTCCAGCCGCCACCTCTTTGTCGGCACTAGAAGTCTCCAGCTGCCACTCCTGGCTCCGTTCCGGCCAGCAAAGAGGTGATGGCTGCAGGCCCTTCGGGCCGGCAAAAAGCGACGCCAGAAGCTTCCAGCCACCACCTCTTTGCCGGCAGTAGAAGCCTCCAGCCTCCACTCCTGGCTCCGTTCCGGCCAGTAAAGAGGTGATGGCTGCAGGCTCTTCGTGCCAGCAAAAAGCTGTGCCAGAAGCTTCCAGCCGCCACCTCTTTACCTTCTTTTTTCTGACTAACCTTTTGCCTGCATTTGGCAGTCAGTCAGCATCCCCGTCTCTACATCATCGGTTATGTGACTGGGTGGGCGTGGCCAACTCGACGTCACCCACAGCAAGGTGCCACCGCCCTACCTTGCCTTGAGTGATATTGAGCTGGCCACGCCCACTCAGTCACATGACCCCCACTAAGCCACACCCATAGAATAGTGGTGGAAAAAAAATAGATTTCACCACTGCACATAGGCATATGTAATCATCCACATCCATCCTTCTATGACTGCAGGTAAAACAGTGATGGGTTAAGGAGAAGGGGCAGTTGCAGTGGGAAGAAAAGAGTAGAGAAAGAGAGAAATATAAATCATAAGGGAAGGGAAAGATAATGTAAGTGGATTAATTCTACTAGAGAGACACGAACATCAGAATAGAGATGGAAGGGACCTTCCATTTAGCCTAATCCCCCACTTAAGCAATTTCAGACAAGTGACTGTCCAGTCTCTTCTTAAAAACCTCCAGTGATGAAGCACCCACAACTTCTGACTGCAAGCTGTTCCACTGGTTAATTGTCCTCATTGTCAGGCAGCTTCTCCTTAATTCCAGGTTGCTTCTCTCCTTGATTAGTTTCCATCCATTGTTTCTTGTCCTGCCCTCTAGCACTTTAGAAAGTAAGTTGACCCCTTCTTCTTTGTGGAAATCTCTCAAATACTGGAATAATGCTATCATGTTAATCCTAGTCCTTCTTTTCTCTAGCTAAACCCAAATCCTGCAACTGTTCTTATATATTTTAGTTTCCAGGCCTTTAATCATCTTAGTTACTCTTCTTTGCACTTTTTTTTCAAAGTCTCAACATTTGTTTTGTAATCTGGTGACCAAAACTAGATGCAGTACTTCAGGTGTGGCCTTACTAAGGCTTTATAAAGCAGTACTAATACTTCACGTAATTTTGATTCTATGCCTCTGTTTATACAATCAAGTATTGTATTAGCTCTGTTGGCTCTTGTTTAAGTGATCGTCCACTAGGACTCAAAGGTCCCTCTCACAGTTGCTGTTTTTCTACCAGGTTTCGCCTAATCTGTACTTGTACCTTTGATTTTTCCTGCCTAAACTTTGCTTTTCTCCACATTGAATTTCATTTTGTTGGATAGGGCCCATAGTTCAAGTCTGTCAAGATCTTTTAGGATCCTGAGCTTGTCTTCTGGGGTGCTGACTATTCTTGCCAGCTTAGAGTCATCTGCAAATTTGATGAGTTCCCCTTCTATTCCCTCATCTAAGTCATTTATGAAGATATTGAAGAGTACCGGGCCTAAGACAGAACCTTGTGGTACCCCACTGCTTACTTCCCTCCATGTAGATGTAGTACCATTAAGGATGACTCATTGAGAATGGTTTGTCAGGCAGTTAAATATCCATCTTGCGGTGATGTTGTCTATTCCACATTTTTCTAGCTTACCAAGAAGTAGGTTGTGGTCTATTTTGTTGAATGCTTTGCTGAAGACTAAATATACTATGTCCACAGCATTTTGCTGGTCACTTATTTAGTCACTTTGTAAAAGAATGAAATAAGATTGGTTTGGCATGACCCATGCTGGCTTTTAGTTATAACTTTATTTATTTCTAGATGTTTACAGATATGTTTTTTGATTATCTTTTCCAGTATCTTCCCAGCTATTGGTGTTAGGCTGATTGGTTTGAAATTTCCTGGTTCTGTTTCCCCCCTCCCCTTTGTTGAAGAATGGAAAAATGGTGGGGAAAGAAATGGCTTGTGTTTGAGTAATTGTTTATGTTTAAAAAGAAATAATAAATGAAATATTTTCACTAGAATATAAACTAAAGCACCTCTCCTGATATTTGTAGTTTTATCATCTGCCTTTGATTTCAAGAGAGTAGATAAATGTCTTCCTCTAATTGAGCACTTTTATTCTGCCATGGAGTTGGATAGTGGTATGAATTTAGAAGCAGAAGATTAAAGTTAAAATTAAGATTATTGATGGAATTATTTTTAAATCAAATATTTAAAACATTGTTAGAACACTTTAATAGACTTTTAACATTATAATGTTTTATTTATTCTGAGTCTTTTATTAAGACTCAGAAATTATGTTTTCATTTGTTTAAGATTTCTTAGTCTTCTTACACTTTATTGTTCACAGATCTTAAAAGTAGTTTATCCAGAGAACTGAGATAAGATATACATTTCAAGGATAGCTTCTCAGAAGTCTTAGAGGGAAGGCAGAAGGAAGGAAGGAAGAAAGGAAGGAAGGAAGAAATTTCTTATATGTAATGATGTGAGGAGGGAAACAGCTTTGTAATGTATATAATATGGAAGGCATCTTTGTGGTTGCCCACCTAACAGCTTGCTGTTATCTCTCTTAGGTGAAGAATAGACAACTTAGTTTCATGCAACTGCCTGATTTTTTTTTCTCACAGCTCAAAAACAAATTTGATAAGGAACAGATTTCCAACAGTTTCGTGTGAAACAATAGAAAAACTCACTGCAAATACCTCCATTGGAAAAGCTTAATTATAGTTAAAATTTGACTCAATACAAAATAAGCTACTTTAGAGCAACATTTTGTAATCATGTGCTCTCCATCTGGCTTGGACTCCATTTCCATCATTCTCACTTCCTGGAGAGAAAATAGATTTAAAATCATGTGACATTCAGAATATATCCAATAGAGTTTGGATATATTCCAGACTTTAGCATTAAGAGACTGAATATTTCCAATTATTTTCACAAAAAGATTTCACGGAGTACACATAGTGAGTACATTTATTAGCTCAGTCATTTTAGAATAATTATATTCTATAATGTAACTAATGCTATTTTGAAATTATATGTAGTAACTTTGCAATGATATTAGAAAAGGCTTTATCCTATTCTAATAATAGTTAATCAAAACTTGATTTAAAACACCTCCAAAATATTTGATAATACCTGGTAAGAGTAGCGTATTTTTGGAAACAATTTACTGTACAATTCAATGTAAAAAAATGCAAGAGGAGAATTAATTAAATTCTGGACTGACAAACTGTAGAATTGAAAAGAATTTATCATTCCAAGGCTATCATTGATCACACACATTTCTGTTCTATTATGCCATTTATACTTCAGAGCTAATATAATTCTGCAAAAAAGCATTTCATTGTGACTGATGGACATGCTTCATGCTAATTCTTCCTACTGTTAGTAAGCCTTTGTGTTCCATGTCAAGAAAACAAAATGAAGAGAAGGAACCAGGCAGATAAACAACTGCACATTTCAGAACATCACAATGTTGCAGAGTAAATTAAAATGTTTGATGTACACATACAAACATATAATAGGGCCTCTACATTTCTATCATTTGAGCTACATGGATAACACACAGAACTTATGTATCAGGTATAATAAAATGCATGCCAACACTGAATGCTGAAGAGGCTATATTTCTGGGAGGAAAAATATACCTCAATTTCATTATGTCAGATGACAAGAAGCTAAAACATGAGGGAAAGGTTAAGTTGAAAGAAATATCTCAGTGCTTATCTATATCAACATGTTAAATTTTACACCAGAGGACTGGAAGCAGGTTGGATTATGGACAATATTTGTTATTTAGCATTCAAATTAATATGCTCAGAATCTTATAAAATCATATGCATGAGTTGTAAATGAGAGTTTGGGGAAAACAGACTAATTCTATCAGTAGTGTTTAATACACGGAAATAAATAAGCACGATATTCATGATTTTCGTTATTCAAAACAAAGCCAAAACTGCCCTCTGTAATGAACACAAATACAAAGCTTTGAATAGTCACTTCATAAATGTTAGGTTAAATTTTACAACACATTTCATGTAATTGCTCAAGATAATTTAAAACCAATTTTCTTTCAATTTTCTTCTACAAAAATGTACAATATGCTCTAAAAATAGAAGGAAAGTAGTAGCTAAATCCTCCACATTCCCAAATGGAAAAAAAAAATACTAATGAAAGGAAAAAAATAAAGGAGCCATTAAACGAGCAACTAAATCTATCCATGCTGATCAGACAGCAAATGACAGTCTGAATTTCATTTTTTTTTTTAGTCAGTACAAATTACTTGCAGAAACCAGGAGACTGAGTTCTAGTCCTGCCTTTGGCATGAAAGCCAGCTGGATGACTTGGGGCCAGTCACTTTTTCTCAGCCCAACCCACTTCATAGGGTTGCTGTTGTGGGGAAAACAGGAAGAAATATTATATATGTTCCCTTCCCTTAAATATTGCCATCTTATGGGAACTGGGACACATGCTTTTTCTGTGCCCTATGGAGCACTTCTCATGAACCTTGGCAGGCCTATCCTCCTATCCTATATCTGGATATAGGTTTTTTTGTGGAAAAGAAGAGAAAGCAAAAGGTATAACAGTATAAAAACAGGGCAAGATAAGATGAGAAATGATGTCATGTGTGCTTATTGAGAGAAAAACAATTCTATATTATTGGCAGAGAAAGGGGAAGAGGAAGGAGAAAAATGGCATAGGGGCAAAATTGTATAAAACAGGAACTAGACATAGACTTTCTTGCATAAAATAGATACAATTATAAATTTTATAATGGGTAAAACCTAATTTAAAATTAATTCATGAAAAATAATACTGGGTCATCTGCAATCTGAAGGTGAAAGAAAAAATGTTCTGGGGTGATGAAACACTAACCCTGCATATGGGGTGTATAATAATGGCCTAACGATAATTATATTTTCTGGTTTTCTCTTCCGGAGCTTTTAGATGGTAATTATTCCACTGATCTTATTTATAATTTGAAAATCAGTTCTCAAACTGCACTGCCTAACTAAATCTCTAAGCTTTCTACTTTTATTTGTAGGATCAAAACAAGTATGTTTGTTTTATGGGATTTATTTGCATAGAATGAAATGTATGGCATATCCTGAAATCCATTCTGAATGGAAATTGGACGCATGAAATATATATAATGATCCGTCAGTTTTCTGTCTGATGTATTGATTACATAATGGCCATTTAGTTTTATAGTAAAGTTCACAAAGTATTGGTTGGTCTAGGCTTAGGTTGATGCTGGAGTGAAAATAACTGAAGATGAAACTTTGCAAGAAGTAGTTGCAATTTTGTTTGTAAATCTATTATGCTGGATGATTACAAAAATATAAAAAAATTAGATTTCTTTGTATCAAATTTTGCTTCATAAATGGTTCCAAGAAAGAAAGAAAGAGAAAACTTAGAGGAAATTTTCAAAGTGTCTCATTTTAGAAATGAAATAACATATTAAAACTTAGGCATTTTTACCATAGTCCAATTCATTATTATGGATGAATAAATATAAGGCTGATTGGGAGCATGAACATTCCCTTCGGGAAGCTCTGAAAAGGCATAAATTAGATAAAATTGCTCTTGTCATTGTGTTTGAATACAGAAGCAACAAAAAGTAATTTCGGTTCAGAGATGCTTAAGGTAAACAATTGTAATATTGGGTTTCATTTTCATTCCAATGTGTCCTCTCATTGATGACATCCTTTTAATTGCTTTTCTAGGTATCTAGTGGAGCATAACTGTGTGATAATATTCAAGCTATTTCACTTTGTTTTATTAGTTTCAAGGGGAGTCTGTTCCATCCCAGCTTGCAAAGTTATGTGTAATACCCAACACCAAATAACAAAAGGCTAATGTACTACTGCACTAGATAAAATTGTCTTCTAGCTATGTTAATTACTGGGGCTTTTTTATATTGTCAGCCATACCAACTTGACAAGTTCCAATATGATTTAATATCACCATGATCTTGAATAGTACATAGCTGTCTATACTGTCTGAAACACTTCATAGGCTACTGAGAGTAGAGAACCAGCTAAAAATTGCTCAGACTGAGCTGATTCCCTCCCCCTCCCCCTATCCTGTAGACATCAGAACTCTTTATAACATTGTTCACGAAGTAATCATATCAAGCCCCTTTCTAATTTCTTGAGTTCAAGTGTTGATTTGACCATTTGGGTGATAGGCTTCTCCGTTCCACTTTTGGGTATGACTGTCTTATTGGAGTCCAAAATTATTTAAGACATCTTCTACTGGCTTCCCATGCCTCAATGGCATAAAGGAGAACATTACTTCCAACACCAATCTACTTATTCTATCAAACCTGGAAACTAGAAAGAAACCTAATTTTTGTATTTTATGCTAAAAAGAATTGCGGGGGGGGGGGGAAGAGAAGAAAACAAAGGGTCCATGTGTGTGAATGGTCTGTCTACCTATGGCTGATTACACACAAACAATCATTTCTGTAAATAGATAGAAAACTTGAAAAGAAAAAAAAGGCTGCCCTCTAGTGTCTACTTATCCCACTGTTAACACAATGTAATAGACAGCTATACCCATAAGATGGAAGGTAAGAGGTCTCAAACTTTCCTTCCCAGAACCATATATGATCCAGGGCATGGATCTCTCATTCATGGGAATGTGTACTGTGGATGTCTGAGTCTCAGGAAAAGATACTTTATTTACAACAATCCCACTTACAACAATGTTCATTATTGATATTGCCTCTGGTATGGCAGGATTCACCTGTAAAAGTTAAGCTGATTGAAAATGCTGAGTTCAGATGGTAAACACAACAATCTCTGTGGTTATTAATCTCTTATCACCAAGTAATGCACCTAAACCGGTGCTATACCATCAAGTACTAATATTTAAAACAATGTAAGGTCATTAAAAAAAAGCAATTTAAGCTGCAGCATTCAGATGAAGTAAACACATGGAAAAAACTCGAAAGTCATGCGAAAGACAGAATTAAAGTGAGCCAACTCATATACAGAATATAGATGCATACTATAAGCATTATTCCTATGCCTGCTTACTGTAAGGGTCTCAGACTGTAACACAAAATATTTAAACAGTGCTAATATGGCATGCCATTGAAGCTGGTTGCAGGAGACTGTTCGCCCAACTCAGTTTCTACATAGCACCTAGGCTGTTGTTTGAAATATACTTGAAAATCTATTGATGCATCTCACATCCAAGGTATTCACGAAAACTGAACAGTCAGACAAAATGTAAGGCAGTAAATTTATCTACTTTAAAGCTCTTAAGTTGTCCAATGTAAAGCAATCCTAATAGATACATAAATATCGCTGTATCTTAAAGTTTCGAGCCACTGGATTTCAAAATAATGCTCCTCCTTCTCTTACTCCTCTTTTTTGAAATAATATAGTTTTTCTTCTTCAGAAATTTCAGGCAATTTGTCCTCTGGCTACTCATCTATGAAGGAAATGTATTCTGACCTTTGGTATTCAAATATTCTAGATCAGAGCTACATCAAATGGAGGATTTGTGGTGTTAGAAGAATATAGATTGCAGCAGAGCAGTGCTTTTAAATTAAAAAAAGAATGTTTCAATATATGCTAATTTAAAGGAATGACATTATTTTCCAACCTATTATTTTGAAAGTAAAAGGAAATATAATTTTAAATTATATTTTATAGACTGTTATTCTCTTTTCATAGCGATGGTCGTGTTTTTAAAACAACAGTTCACTTATTTAAAAATAGTATGATTTAATGCAGTGATAGTGATGCCGATTAAATTTTCAGCCTCCATAAATATTTTTAAAATCCTTATAACAGCTAAAGAAAGTTGTTCCTCAGTAGCCAGAACTAATGATTGATAACAATGACTAATATTCTGTCATTGATAAAGCGCTCAATCAGTTATCATGTATTATAGTATGCCATTGTATATGCATCAATTAGTAAAAATCATTTAATAAGATAAGATTTATTAGCAGTAAACAGGATTAAAGGATTATTTTACCAGACAGGAGTCATGAGACTGAGATTATTTGAAATGATCTGGGAATTGCTTACTGAAAGATGAAGGTTACACATCCTTACATCACTTATTATCTTGTAGTGAAAGAGCTTGTGCAGTATTCCAATGATGTTGTGAGATATATCACTGGGAATATACATCCCCAGATGTAAAATAGGCAGGTTTAGATGAGGGATCAGACTAAATATGATCCCAAAAAAAAAGATAATGACAAGCAACTCCTATATTCTTCCAAGAAAAACAAATGGACCTCTATAAACAGGACAATGTCTGTGTCAAGGATTCTTAACTTCTGTAGTGTCATTGATCCTTTTGAGAATTTTAGGAAACCTATGGACATGAGAATCTCATGTAACACACACACACACACACACACGCATGCACACACACACACACGCACAAACATACAAACACACAGTAGAAAGTGGTTAAAGGTTTATAAGTTTAATGAGACACTATATATAAAGTCTAAATTAAAAACATGTAAAAGGTGTTTTAGGATATACCGTAATAATTGTACATAGCGAGGTTTACTGAAAGTAAGAAACACTATTAGTGTCTATATCATAAAGTACAAAAATTACTTTACTGCCTATACAGGTAGTCTTCAATTTACAACCATTTGTTTAGTAACTGTTCAAAGTTATAATAGAAGTGGAAAAAGTGACTTATGTTTGTTTTTCATACTTATGACCATTGCAGCATTCCCATTGTCAAAATTCAGATACATGTTGCCCATATTTATGACAGTTGCAATGTCATAAATATGGGCAACTGTGTCCTGGAGTCATGTGATCCACTTCATGTGATCTTCTGACAAGCAAAGTCAATTCACTCAACATCCATGTTACTAACTTAGCAACTTCAGTGACTCACTTAACAATTGAGGCAAGAAAGATCAATAAAATGGACCACAACTGTTTTGGTGAGCAATAGAAATTTGGGGCTCAGTTGTGGTCATAAGTCAAGGACTACCTGTATATATTATGGAAGGAAAAGTTAAATTTTCATTACATATTGTATTTTTTCCCCACCCAAATTTATAGACTCCCAGAATCTCTGGACCTCGGGTTAAGAATTCCTGGTCTTGAAGGGTCTAGAAGGTGAATAACTCAAGGTGAAATATATATCCAGTGAGCAACTGGACAAGAGCAAAGGACAAATGTGAGCAACACTGGTGTTCATAATTTGGCTGGTTTAAAATCTAAAGACTATGCAAGAAGCTGATGCACTCAGTAGCAAAAGAAAAAAAATGTGATGCTGTAAAACTTTAAATACATGCAAACTTAATGTTGCCAGACTACCAAGAATAGCAACAACACTTAAACTTATATATCGCTTCACAGTACTATACAGCCTTCTCAAAGCGGTTTACAAAGTCACCTTATCTGGTGATAATCTGGGTCCTCATTTTACTGACCTCAGAAGGATGGAAGGGTGAGTCAACCTTGAGCCAATCAGGATAAAACTCCTGGCAGTGGGCAGAATTAGCCTGCAATATTGCATTTTAACCACTGCACCATCACAGCTCTAAAAATGAGCACACCATGGCTTGGAAGGGACCACTTCACATCAGATGGATACTAAATCATTTAATGTAGACAAAAAATATATATCTAAGAAACAGAATAGACATCATTATTAACAAATGAGTAATAAAGTCAGTGCTTGGATGGAACCTTCCAAATAACAAAAAAAACTTGGTTGAAATAAAAAATTACAGTGGTCCAAATTTATGCTTTGACTACAGAGTCAGAGGAAACTGATAGTGAAGAATTCTATGTCAAGTCACAAAACTGTACTGATAAAACACACAACAAAAATCAGACTCATCATTGGTGACTATGGAATACTAAAGTTGGAAATGCAACTTTGCATCTTGCAACCTTGCAAATGCAAAATGCAATCTTGTGGAACAAAATAAACTGAATCTTGATATATGCAACAAAACAGATAACAGAGCATGCAATTCTGCAAGAAAATATTTAATAAATAATATGTTAACATCAATAGATTTGCAAGGAAAACCCAATTTTAGTCCAGTCTCCCATCGTATTCTTTTTCCTAATGAGAAACAGAATACTTCTATTTATGTTAAATGAAGTACATCACTTTCAGTCTATGACAATTATACATATAGCAAATAAACAGATTTGATTTTAGACGTTCACAATAATAATTATCCATTTAGAAAAGAGATGCTTAAATTTCACAGGTTTTACTAAACTATGGTACTCATCCATCATGTTCATATACTGAATATGAAGCAAAAGCAAGCTTGCTATATTCAGATAATGAAGTTATATTTCTTAACTGTGGTGAAGAGTGGGAACATATTCTCTCTTTCCCACCTTTTCCCCAGAGGAAATAATACACTAATATGTGAAGCTAGTTAAGCATCCTGATGGAACAGAGAACGTGGACAGACTTATCCAACATTAAATTTTTGTCAAGGAGTCATTCACTAACGGGCTGCATAGATGTGGAGGCAAAGGAAGTAATGCTTCAATTAACTCAGTCTTTTGACCGTACAGTAGTTAAGCAATGACCTTTCCTATAAATGAAGCAGCTCATATTCTAAGAACTTTAGTAACTTAAAAATGATTAGTTCAATTTTAAGTCTTAGATTTATATGTAATTTTTAAAGTACCACTGATTTTTAGTTTTTGTGAGAATGTTTTGGTAGGGAGATATGATATACACCTTTCTAAAATAAAATAAGCAGTTGTAGCTCAAGTGTTGATAAGACGCCCAATATGATTGTATCCTCCTCCTATGCAGCGAAATGCTAGTGGACACTATGGAAATTAAAATGAGAGCTCGCTGTTTAGCCATCAGACCCTGGTAAAGGAAGGTCTGGTTGGCTATTGTGCATAGAGTGGTTTGTTAAGCAGTAGCAGTAATGAAAGCAGCATAGAGAAGCCATGTGGTGTGTGTACAGTCCCCTACTAAGTTCTTCTGATTGCCAATTTTATTTGGGAACAATACTTAGAGAAAGAATATTTACTCCGATTGAGCATAGGACTCGGTTTATGCCACAGTGATAGGAAATATCTAGAATATTTCAGTTGTTTATACAACATGTATCCTTTTAATATTGTCTCCTTCAAGCTTACTATACTTTCTATATCAGGAGTGTCAAACTCAAGGTCCGAGGGCTGGATCCAGCCCTGGGGTGCTTAGATCTGGCCTGCGGGGCTGTCCTGGAAATAGCGAAGGACCGTCCTGCGGTGCCTCTGCCAGTGAAAACACAGCTTGTGAGGGCTGTGCACAGCCCTCCCAAACTCCATTTTTGCTGGCAGAGGGTTAGAGGCTGTTGCAGAGGAAAACAGAGATTGGGGACCTGTTTTTGCTGGCAGAGTGCTCTGGCTACCACAGGCGCCCAACACATGTGATGTCATGCTGGCCACTCCCACCCTGGTCATCCATCCTGCCCCCCCCGAGGTCAAACACAACTCTGATGCGGCCCTCAATGAAATTGAGTTTGACACCCCTGCTCTATATCCTTCTACTACTAACTCATCAGGAAGTGAATAAAAGAAAGAGTGAAAGCTTGAAGAATACAACAGTCTATGGAGATTCTCAGACATCCAGGTCATGGTTGTCCCAAAGGTACTTTTTCAGGAGGCAACTGGACTTTCTTGTTTTTTCTTTGAAGACATTTCACTTCTTAATCTAAGAAGCTTCTTCAGCTCTGACTGGATGGTGAAGAATGAAAGGATTGAAGTGGCCTCAATGACTCTCTAAAA
>JANHFL010001942.1:99260-118862 GCA_032468155.1 Oxyrhabdium leporinum | reverse complement strand
AATCCTTCCATTCCCCACCATCCAATCAGAGCTGAAGAAGCTTCTTGGATGAGAAGTGAAATGTTTTCAAAGAAAAAACAAGAAAGTCCAGTTGCCTCCTGAAAAAGCACCTCTGGGACTTGAAGAATACAAAATAAACCATCTCCTGGCACCAGTTAGAGCTGATAAATAGAAACAAAGTAAAAAAAAATCTATATGACTGAATGGCACATCATGGATGGCTGATACATCAAAGAAAGAAATAAAAAGGTACAAGGACAGAACAAAGTGTAAAAAGTTGTTGTGAGAACAAGCACAGATATCAAATCTCTGTATAATATAAAAACTGGAAACATGTCATTGGAAAAGTCAAGATTCTCCTGTACTTAGGGAATCTCCCAATTCCCTTTCATCCATCTGGCCAGAAGAGAAGAAGGGTGCTTTCTTTTTCTCTATTTTTCTTCCTCCGGGTATGCACATTTTATGCATGGAAATGGATGTGTGCATGTGGTTGTAAAATTTGTTCTGAAAAAATAATTAGACAATGATCATAGTTTTGGCTTGATGGTGAGACCTTTGCTATGTTCTTAATACTGCTTTACACATGTTCTAAAGATTGTTAATACATACATACAAAGAGAAATCTTTAGTTTTGCAAAAAAGAAAAAGAAAAAAAGAAAAGAAAAGAAAAAGAGGACTATACTATAGCCAAACAATTCTCCAGTGAATTTTTTACAAAAACTCCTATATCCATCAGCCAGATCATATGCATTACTGTGAATCTAGTACTTTAACATCTTGCAAAGTTGGCTCCTATTTTGAATGAATCATAGCTGTTTGGAGAAATAGTTCATAGGCAAATACAAATTCTTGAATCCCAAGTAGGTTAATCTTATAATACCCACTTAATTCTGATGCATTTCAATGGGAACAGACATAATCCTGTTTACTTGGCAAATGAAATGGAGTCACATAACCAAATTGAAAAACAAATAAAATATGGTTAAGTTGTATTGCATGCTATTACCATTTAGGAAAAGGAGGATGTATGAGTGATGCATTTTTCCAAAATATCATGTTAGGAGGTATCTCTGAGGTAGTGAAGAATCTGAAGTTTTAGGACTCCATTAAGCTATGTGTGTAAATCACATCCTGCTTTTAAGTGGTATATGTTATTTACTCGCCTTGGCAATTCTACAAGAACAAATATCAGTGTAAAACTTGTTATTCTACATTGCTAGGTCTCTAGTGAACTCAAGCATGAGGTGTTCTGCCCATGTTTTAATAGCAACAGCACTTAGACTTATATACCGCTCTGTAAGACTTTACAGCCCTTTCTAAATGGTTTACAATGTTAGCATATTGCCCTCAACAATCTGAGTCCTCATTTTACCAACCTGGAAAGGTTGGAAGGTTGAATCAACCTTGAACCACTCAGAATCAAACTCCTGGAGCGAGAAGTGAGTTAGTCTGCAATTCTGCATTCTAACCACTGTGCTACCATGGGTCTAAGAGTGAGCATTCTTTACAAAAGAACAGGGGTGTCAGACTCAAAGCCCAGGGCCCGAATCTGGCCTGAAGGGTGCTTAGATCTGGCCCGCAGGCCCGCAGGCCCACCCTAGAAACAAAGAAGAACAAGCCCATGGTGCTTCTGCCAATGAAAGCAGAGCTTGGGAGGGCCATGCGTGGCCCGCCTGGGGTATGTTTGCAGCTGTGATGGTGTCCTGCAGCCCTCTGCCAACAGAAATGGAGCTCGGGGAGGCCACATACAGCCCACTCGGACTCCGTTTTCAGCCGGAACAGTCTCCTGCAGCTGTCTGCTAGCAAAACCAGAGCCTGGCCAGGCCACACATGGCCTCTCCAAGCTCTGTTTTTGTTGACAGAGGGCTGCAGGAAGCCTTCGTGGCCAAAAACAGAGCCTTGATGAGTAACATCGAGCTGGCCACGCCCACCCCCGGCTATCCGAGGTCAAAAACAACCCCGATGTGGTCCTCAATGAAATCAAGTTTGACATCCCTGCAATAGAATAACCAATAGAACTGGACTATTTGTTAAAAACAGTGTAATGAAACAAGGTATTTCCAAGCAGCTATTATTTATCAAAATCTTAGACTGAGGTTGGCAGGGTGGTGCCTATAGCAGAGAGCATCCTGAAAGCATCTCTAGTTCTGATTTTGGAAAATGGGTGTTTGGTGAGAGGCTATGCTCATCATAGGAACTATTTTGTAAATAAGCAAGTCTCACATAAGAATATATTTATGAGCATATTCACCACATTTCCCCAAATTCTCCAATGTGCCCCCAGCTTTAAAAGTTTGCCTATCCCTGCTTAGGTGGTATGGCAGCTACAGATGGTTTTGGGGAAGCCAGATCTTCCCTAAAAACTGTGAAACAAAATTCAGAAGAACTGTTAAATGACAACACATACAAATTTTAGGCAACCATTAATAGTACCTGTTTTTTTAAAAAGAAACAGCAACAACAAACCCTCATGTAATTGAGTTATTAGCAACACAATATAATGTACTGTGTTATTCAGCATACATTAAAACTAGAGAGATCCAAATGAATGAATTTTGATTAATGGATTCCCACAATTTTAACTGCATTGAAGCTTTAGTTTAATCCACAGTTAGAATAACTGTCTTTTCTTTTAATTCAAAACCCAGCTGAAGTATCAAACATTACATAGATTTTGCTGACAGAGGAATATTAGTTCACAATATAAGAATCAGGCTGGCTGAAAAGGAAGAATATTTCTTGTATCAATTCTTATTGTGCTCATCTATCTTATGCACTTGATGCAATCTGTTATATCTAATGAAAAAAATCTATATAATTACAGAGAAACCTTGTTTTTAAAAGAATATCCATAGTGATATGGAAAGACATAAATTTATTCAGTATGAATCTCCCTCTTAATCTTTTGTTCCCACTGGACGCATTGCTTAATGTATCTTCCTACTTTTGCCTAAGTGATAAAAAGGTAATTTTCATGTGAAATAAAAGAGCGGTATCTATCAAAAGTTAATCTCTGATGCAATTTTTGAACTATGCAATCTAGGCAGGCCATACATTTTGGGTAACGGTTTCATATATCAAGCATGACTTTTAGAAAATTCAGCCTAGAAAAAACATTTAGCGAGTTGAATGCAGTCTAGATGCAAGTTCTTATTTGTAAAGAATAAATTAGTGCCCAGAGAGATGACAGAAATGCACACATCAAAATACAATTTTCCCTGTTTTATTTTGATTATATTAATGGGTATTAATGATATTGCAGATAGTTACGTTCGCACTAGAAGTAACTGCCTAAACCAACTGTCTCCAACAGGTTGGTCTTCTACTTAGGTTGGCATTCTAAATTCTGTTATCCCCAGGCATCCAGATTTGTAACTCCAGATCTCAGATTAAATCAACTACTTGGCATAAGAAAGGGGGCTATCTGAATGTCATAAAAATGTATTTCATAGTTTGCATTTTCTTATAATCGCCCTATCTCTTCTCATAGTGACCTATACATCTATTGCAGATGTACTTATTAAAATATATTTGACCTTACACTTTTGTTGCTTTCTATTAGCACTGTCTGATTTACCAGTTGCACCCTTTACAGAAAATCTTTGCCATGGTGATTCATCTTCGAGTTATGAACTTGATTATTTACTTATAGCTAGACAGGTAGTCCTCGACTTATCACCACAATTGAGCCCAAAATTTCTGTTGCTAAGGGAGATAGTCGTTAAGCGAATTTTGCCCCATTTTGCAACCTGTCTTGCCACAGTTAATGAATCACTGCAGCTGTTAAGTTAGTAATATGAATCTGGCTTCCCCCTTGACTTTGCTTGTAAGAAGGTCAAAAATTGTGATCACCTTCAACCATCATAAATATGAGTCAGTTGCCAAATATCTGAGTTTTGATCACATGACCATAGGGATGCTGCAAGGCGCATAAGTGTGAAAAACATTTTTCAGTTTTGTTGTAACTTGAACAGTCAAGAAATAAACTGTTGTAAGTTGAGGACTATCAGTAGTCTAATCTTCTAATAGTCTAATCATTGGTCACATTGAATCTTCAAAGCCAATAGTTCCTGATATGAAACTGTCCTTAAAAGACATCTAAAATTTTGGCTAATGCTGCCAACTGAGTTGCAATTATTATTATTTTTAAAATAAGAGTAGTTCATCATTTCAGGATAAATGCAAAGGTTTTACTACTAGGGGCCTTAGCATGACTTAGGACCCTAAAAGAATATCACCCCCTGAAACAGTGCAGCAGTGTTGTTAGGACTTAGCAGGTCTCCTTTGTTACCCCATTGATAGAAAAAGTATATGTACATGAAAAAAGATTTCTTTCTAAATAGGAAATGGCCAAAGTATGGCACTAAATTATTGACATTAAGACAACTGACTATTTTGGCGGTGTTTAGTAATTGCATTGATATATTGTAATGAATTCAGGGGGATCCATGCTTTGCCTTTTTGTTAATGAATGAATAAATTTAATGACATTTTACTAATATTTCATTACTGATCATTTAACATTGTTATTATGTACCCTAGGATATTTTTTTTAAGGAAGCATATACTAGTGACACTGATTAAAGTAAAAAACACATCAGTCAATTTCCTCTTGCAATAGGTTAAACCCCGAAAGTCCTAATGATAGCATCTTATACCTACCATACCAATTGTGGATTAAACAATTTTAAAAAACAAACAAACAGTGAAATAGTTTTTAAAAGATTCCTTATATTTCTTACTGTTTAAAAAGTCTTGATGGGTGAATATTGTTTGAGTCAGAAAAAAATTATCTGTGGGGAGGGAAGAGCTATATAGCAATACACAAAACCAAACAAGGCCATTGAAACTGCAGTTATAAAAACTGACCTCTGATTCTGAAACATAAATCTGTTTTGTCATCTGTTCATTGTATTCAATCATAAATCCCCCCTAAATGTATAACGGCTCCTTCAAGTCCATTCCAGATCATCACAAAGGTCATGTAATTCCATTTTTCCCTTCAGAATTTTATTTTACCTTTGTCTACTTTTGACTGAAAGGTAGATAGGTGGCAACAGAAAAGAACTAAAATGGCAGGGCAATTTGCTTTAATAAAAATGACTAAATGTGATTGGAAGTACACTTTATATCTTGGTGATAATACACATATTGGTCTTTGCAGTCTGTTAATAATTTGTCTCTGAGAAATAGAAAGAATATACAGAATTGCAGATTTATTTATTTGTCTAATAAAATGCTATTTAAACAAAGCACGAGTAATTTATTTTTCTTACTACAAGTTAGATAATAAATAAAAAAGAATTTATATTCTAAACCCAAGTTTAAACAATATTATAACAAAGCTGTTTTTTTTGTAAAAAAAAAAGTAATTGATATAACTATTTTGTTTATAACAAGGCTTTGTTATAACATTGGTTATGAGGTATATGAATCTGCGAGCTAAAACACCTCATGGAATTAAAAGAATGTCTCTGTTATGTATCTATTCCTAAATGTTGTTTTTTAGCAATTAGCTTTGTTTCCATTATTACTTTTTAAAAAATAATAAAAAATATATTTTTTAAAAAAACAGCAACCCATTTTAAATAAGGTCGCACACTTAAACTTAATATAAAAACAAAAGGGAGGGAGATCTAGCGATAGAGCAGAACATGGAAGGCATGAGATAATCATGTCAAAGTATTTTAATAGTCATTTATTTAAATGATAAATAATAATAATGTATTGATATGATAAATAAATAAATAGATAATACCTACATGTGTACCACTGAAATCTCTATGAATCAAAACTGCAATTGAATTATGACAGTATTATGTAAATGAAAATATCTGATTGTAATATTGTACTGAATGTTTATGGACACTGATATATCTTTATATTAAAATATGTTAGAATTATATCTCACTTACTTGGAAATAAACCTTATAAAAAAGGATTTAATTCTCAATAAACATATCTGCTACTTTATACCACTACACTCTGGCACCTAGATTCAATTGCTTTGGCAATTGAAGAATCTAATGAAATTCTAAAATAAAATTAATTATATTAATACTCATAAAAATTAAATATGAGATGATATATGCTATGATATATGTCTTCCATTAATTCTAACAGCTAAACATTTTTTAAAAAGTTTGACATTTACCAATAAATTAACCATGGGATTTGACTAATGACAAACTGCCTTCGTAATCACATGAACAGTGATCCACGTGATCTAAAGAGAGGCCAGTTGAAAAAGCTGATATAGATTATTAAATAATTGTTGTCATGTTCATATATAATACAATTAAAAAATTAAAAGTTTATTTTAAAGATGATAAAGATCATGGTCAAAACTGCTATTTATTTTAGATGACATCATGACAATAGAAATTTAAAGCTTGGCCCTAAAGATATGTACCAACAGAGGGTACTTCTGTATTTGCAAAATATAGAAAATAGACTTCTCAAATTCTGTGAACAATTATAGCAATAGCATTTAGACTTATATACCACTTTACAGTGCTTTTACAGCCTTCTCTAAGTGGTTTACAGAGTCAGCATATTGCCCTCAACAATCTGGGTCCTCATTTTACCAACCTCGGAAGGATGGAAGTCTGAATCAACCGTGACTCTGGTGAGATTCGAACTGCCAAATTGCTGTCAGCAGCAGTCAGCAGAAAAAGCCTGCAGTACTGC
The DNA here is from genome assembly GCA_032468155.1 of Oxyrhabdium leporinum. NCBI lineage: Eukaryota > Metazoa > Chordata > Lepidosauria > Squamata > Cyclocoridae > Oxyrhabdium > Oxyrhabdium leporinum. Next base: position 112,172 of record JANHFL010001942.1, on the reverse strand, counting down.
ACTCTAACTACTGAGCCACCACAGATCTTGCTCTATAGGAATTATTAACCCTCTATGAGGAATTCTATGACTTTCAAGCCATAACCTCAAATTCAAGTAGCAACTAGATACTTAGTTTTGAGAAATTCAAGCCACTGGTAGAATACTTAGAAGATAACAGTGGGCTGAAAGTATCAAAATGAAATTTTACAGAGTTCAAATGCAACATTAATTACAATTGTAGACTTACAAAACAAAAAATAAAATGCAGATGTCTAGATTAGCAATAGTAATAGAAAAAATAACTTGGGAATAATAGTTGGTTTCAAAGTAAACATTGGTCAGTAGTATAATTAATGAAAGGAAATGCAGTTTTTAGGTTACATCAAAAGTATAATTTCTAAATCACAAAAAAATTGTTCAATTCTTTTCTACATTGTTCAAGTCCCCACCTTGAATACAGGTAGTCCCCGACTTCCAACCTTTCATTTAGTGACTGTTCAAAGTTACAATGGCACTGAAAAAATGACTGCTTTTTACACTTATGACCTTTATCATGACCGCATGATCAAAATTCGGACGCTTGGCATCTGGCTCTTATTTATGATGGTTGCACTATCCTGAGTTCATGTGATCACCTTTTGCAACCTTTTGTCAAGCAAAGTCAATGGAGAAGACAGATTCACTTAATAACCATGTCACTAACTTAACAACTGCAGTGATTCATTTAATAAGTATGTCAAAAAAGGTTGTAAAGTGAGGTAAGAGGTAAGTGAGGTAAAGTGTCTTACTTAGCAACAGAAATTTTGGGCTCAATTATGGTCATAAATTGAGGAGTGCCTTCATTGTACGACATACAGGAGTGGGCATTATTTATTAAGAAAGAATCAGAGGAATAAATGATCAAAATAATAAAGAAACTAACCCGTAAGAAGAGAGATTGAATGAGCTGCTCACATTGATTTATTATATCAATTTATATGTAGTCACCTATCTCACAGTCAGGATTTCAGGACACTAGCAAGTAACATAGTAGCAAACCGCCCCCCCCCCAAATATAAATAATAACACAATAACAACACAGTGGTACCTGAGGGCAGTCTTGTCAATCATATAAACACAATAATGCCAAAGAAAACTATAATAACAGGCTCATCAAATCTGTGGGCCTCATGCTTCCCTTTGGGTAAATTATATCCTCTAAGGGGGATATAATAGCAAATACCTGAATAGATGATAATGCAGAAAAAGAGTCAAATGCTGTCTTATTCCAGAATGCAGGGCATAGAATAATGGATTTTAGTTACATAAATGCTCGGCCTAAATGAATTTTATAAGAAGATTCTTAACGACAGAAGCATTTGGATCATGAAACTGCAAATATCCAACTAGGAGTTGAGCATTCTTCAAGTGAACTCGACAATATACACATAGTCCTCGACTTACGACCCCAATTGAGTCCAGAAGCTCATTGCTAAACAAGACAGTTTTAAGACAGTTTTGTTCCATGTTTCTTGCCACAGTTGTTAGGTAAATCACTGTAGTTGTTAAGTTAGTAACACGGTTGTTAAGTGAATCTGGTTTCCCTATTGACATTGATGTCAGAAGGTCGAAAGGGTGATCACATAACGCCAGGACAGTGCAACCATCATAAATATGAACCAGCTGCCAAGTGTCTGAATTTTGATCATATGACCATAAGGATGCTGCAACAGTTGTAAAGTTGAAAAATGGTCATAGGTCACTTTCTAAGTGCCGTTGTAATTTCAAATGGTCATGAAATGAATAGTTGTAAGTCAAGGACTACCTATACATACATATAGGAGGCTTTCATTTGTACTGGACAAAGGGTTAGACTTGACAGACCAAATGACACCCTCCATCTTTTAATATTTTATTATTGTATCCATTTCCCTTCAAGAAATGAACTTTGACTTCTTCTGGCTAAAAAAGCACCCCTAATTATACTATATTTTGAAATTTTATAATCCCCACCTTAGAGACACTAAGGAAATTGAAGATAATCATATACTGGGCACATTTTCTTTTAATACTAGATCCATCTGCTTGCTTATTAGAAATAATAATAGATGTTCAGTGGGGCCAATATTTTTTAATTCAAAACATATATTTCTACAGTCAAAAAGCAGCTTATTACTTTCCATATTTCTGTCTTTTGGGTAGTGATGCTTTTAAAAGTGCCAGATGGCAAACAAATTATAAACTCTTCTAAACTGGTTCACTGAATTTAAGAACTACCAATGTTTATTCTTTATCGGTACATATTAACATAAAGTTTAACGACATCTGTTTGTATTGAAAATTTGCAAATCTGTTAGGAATAATGATGGGTCTTCTTTGCAACTGCGCATGAGATTTCTTGTGCTTGATTAGGAAAGTTCATTTAAATTAACAGTTCAAATTTTAATTTATTGCATTCTTATCAATAATTAATCTAGTTTTTGCTGGTGAGTTACCCAGGTAGCATTTGCATGCTATTGTAGAAAGCAGCAGTGCTCTTGATGTGTCTCCACAGCCCTGATGAGAAGGAGCTGATTTTTCCCAGGTGAACTATGTTGGGATTTCACTGTCATGCTGAGAACCAAAAGCATAAATGCAGCCGCCATCTTTCCCTCAATATTCTTCCCTTCTCTGTTCTACATTTCGTTCCCAGTATGCCTATCCTCCCTGCTTGTTCAGTGTCACATTCACAGGGCAATCTCAGAACAGCATTTGAATCTGAGATGCTCTCTGGTGAGCCACGCTACTTTTTTTCTGCTGGAATGAATGGCAGTTAGTTTCCACATGAGAGAATATTTTTGCAACACCACTGAATGAGAGGTAATGTGATATTTGGATAATAAAGGAAGAAAAGTGCTATTTACAAAAAGCTAAGCTTGGATCACAGAATCCTAAAATATACAAGTACTCCTCGACTTATGGCCGCAATTGAATCCCACATTTCTATTGCTAAGCAAGAGTTATTAAGTGAGTCTTCTTGCCCCATTTTATGACTTTTCTTGCCACAGTTGTTAAGTGAATCACTGCAGTTGTTAAGTTAGTAGCATGGTTGTTAAGTGAATCTGGCTTCCTTGTTGACTTGGCATGTCAGAAGGTTGCAAAAAGGTGATCACATGACCCAGGGACACTGCCACCATCATAAATACAAGCCAGTTGGTAAGCATCTGAATTTTGGTCATGTGACCATGGGGATACTGTAATGGTCGTAAATGTGAAAAAGTATCATAGGTAATTTTTTTTGAGTGCCATTGTAACTTTGAAAGGTCACTAAACTAATGGTTGTAAGTCTAGAACTACCTGCAGTGTATTCAGACTATTTTAGGGTTCTACAAATATCAAAATATAACAAGAATAATTAGCTGTTACGTTAAAATAATTTGTTGTGTTTTCTCTTTTCATCTACTCTAAGAACCCTTGCAAATAAATAGAAAACAGGGAATGCATATGCTGTCTGTCAACTGAAATAATTGGAAAACACACATACACATTTTCATGATTAAGTAGACAATATATCTACAGTATTTTGAACTGTAATATTACAGGAGAGAATTGGGCAGAATATGTTACAATTCACTACTCTCGAGATATACAGTCTTTAATATGTAATTAATATATTATAATAGGATGCAACCAAAACTGATGTCCAGTGTCATTTAGTGTCATACAATTCTAGAAGCCAGTTAAAATTGTTATTACCTTCTTATAAATTTGTGCATTTTTTTTGTATGAGCGGAGAACATGATCTGTTTCCTCTGATTCTTTACACAATCTGCATTTTGAAACATTGGATGATTTTTCAGTTCCGGCCTTTTTTGCATTAGTTTGAATAGCTTGCTCTTGCATAACCAAAATCAAGCATTTTTTTATTATTATTATTCCAATTATAAAACATTGCCAGTTTTGCCTTTATCCATTTTCCCCTTTTCCCTTTTGTAAAACTGACCATGTAATGCTTTTCCTTGACAGCATTCTGTTTGTGTTTTTATTGTTTTATTTCAATAATCATATTTTTGTTTTCTGTACATTTGTAAATTCCAATATTTAACTTGCATCATTCTGTTCTTGGCTATCCTTCACATAATCATACAATGCATGCTTTTCTTCTTTAGTAGTTTGCTTGATCTGAAGTAAACTTCTGCCTTCATTTCTGAGAGGCTGGTATCAATATCACTATAGAGATGTGAATGGTCAACAGTTTATTTGTTTTTTTTATTCAAAGTGTGATTTTTTTTTGTGTGCCCAGTTAATAAATCCAGCATTGTGCAGTATCACATATACAGCCCAGATATTGATGGCTTTGATGGTGCTTCTACCTTTCAATTTTTCTCACTCCTTGGATATATTCTTTATTAATCACATTTTAAGCTGTTGAGGCTTGGGGTTCTCCAACTAGAAAATGTCCAGATACTTGTAGGCTTTATCCTGATGATTTCTGATGGATTAGCCATTTCAATTCCATTATTGTTCATGATTTTACTCCAATGCATTGTCATCTATATGCATATGTATATATAAAACGGCTATTATTTTTATAATGTATATACTACTATTATTATCTATTAGGCAAACATACCCAATACTCCTTTCTTCTCCTATGTTCTCCACAACAACAACCCTGTCAGATGAGTTGGCTGAGAGGGGGAATGACCAAAATCAACCAGCTGGTTTTAATGCCTAGGATAGTACTACAACTCACCATCTCCTATAGTAGACAAAACTGACTTTATTAGTATTATTATTTCATTTAAAATAGCCATCCAGTATAGTCTCTTATTTTGCACAACTGATCTCAAAAAATCTGTATTAAACAGTAAAAACAAAACCATTAACCCAAGAGTAGGAAACATTTTTTTTCCTGGAATAGAATGAGGTTAATACCTTCTTAAAACCTGTACTAGGGGAAGAAAAATTAACAAAGTGAGAGGTAGTAAGTATAAACGTATTTTCTTTACTGTGTTTACCTGTAATTAAGACTAATTCCCTTGACATAATTATCTTTCACATGAAAAGTTCAACTTGGATTCAGTGAGTATATTGCACTAACAAAGATGAATTTTACTTTCCACTTACTTCTGCGGGGCATGGGCCAATCTTAACAACAGGACTGTCTTCCCTCTCCATGAATTATGGCACTTTAATAGCATCTCATCTACTTCATTAAAAGACAAGGTTCATCAGACAATCCCAAATTCTGCATGTAACCTTTTGGGATGTACTGCTGGAGGTAGTCCAGAACAGATTAAATTGCTCTTTTTACATCTTAATTTCTTTTCATACAAGAGAAATCCAGAGTGCCTTATATTTCCTGTGTCATGCAAAATATTCATATTTTTACAGAGCAAATGTAAAAACTTCAGATTTAATGAAGAAATATAACAAAACAAGGAGCATAGGAAGATTGCATTTCCCATGTTCCCTATTACAAATTATTAGAAAGTATCTTTATTCACAGCACAAAAATCCATTGATAATTACTTTAGACAAGTACAAAAATTAAAACGAAGGCTATGTTCAATTCTACAAATGTCATGTTCAGCAACAAAATACCATACAATGTTTTGGTTCATCAACTCCCAAATCTTTTCCTTTCTTCTCCTTCCTAAATGCGATTGTAAATCTACAAAGCTAAGAAAGAAATAACAATACCTTTTCATTCTTATTTCTTTCACCTCCCTCTTTGTTTGTTTATTGAAAGCCTTAGGTCTAGGGTCAAACTACTGGCCCATGGGCCAGATGCATCACATGCAGGCCACGCCTACCCCAGTTCACCAAAAACCAAAAATGTTGTGATACATCATATGATGTCATATGATGCAATCAAGTTTGACACCCATGTCTAGGAAAAAAAACCTCCTAACAGGAAAGCTAAGATAAAAAAAGGTAAAGGAGTCCCAGTGGATTTTACTCCACTAGTCGTTGCCAACTACAGTTGCAGCGCTCATCTCCATTTCAAGGCCATTGAGCTGGTGCTGTCCGAAGACATTTCTGCAGTCATATGGACAGCATGATGTCATGGACCACTGTAATCTTCCCACCAATGTAATTCCTATTTATCTACTTGTATTTGGATGTTTTCGAACTGCTAGTTGGCAGGAGCCGGGATGAAGACGGGAGCTCATCTCACTGCGTGGCGTTCAGGTCTTGAACCTGGACTGACAGATTTACAGCTGACAAGACCAGTGTCTTAACTGTGAGCCACCACACTGCCCCAAAAATTAAATAATAATAAAAAAATGATAGTTAGGAGATAAAATAAAACACTGTAAAATTATCGTAATTTTAATTATATAATTATTTGTCATACAATTTACCAATTCTATTTGATGCCAAAGCTACTCCTTATAGGTTTTTTAGGTATAGGTGTAGGAAGAAGACTCTTAAGTTACATATTGCCAGTGCAATTGTTTTTCCTGTCTTACCATCAAAGGTAGCACTAAAGCATTATACACGTTACCCAGAACTAAAATATGTCTGGTTTATACAATTAGCAGCATTATATAGAACTTTTTCTCTCATCAGAGCTTTGATGAATGCATCAAAAATGGATTGGGAATGAAAAGTAAATGTTTGTGACTGGATTCACATATCCCAGTAAGCCATATTTTGGTGTTGTGTGCTGTAAATAAATGGAGGATATCGTTCTTGATGTAATCACTATAATTTCAGTGCTTTGATATCCTACAATCTTTTTATGTTTCTGTAGACCAATCCAATATATATTAACTCACATATAAATCTTATTGATGGGAACCTACTGGTAAATGAATAGACAGAATGGAAACTGAGAACAGAATTTCTTTTCATCTTTTACATAAACTTAAGATATGTACATGAATCTAAAACTATTTTATGTAAAATACAAAAGTTAATATAACTTGACAGTGTGAGTTTAATGACTGAATTCCAGTTTAATTTTAATGACTAAATTTAAATGAAAATTGAACACACGGAGTCCCTAATTTACTTTTTTAGAGCAACTTTACTCCATCTAAATCCCTAACATACACTGTTAGGTTGGGAGCTTTATACTGAAATTATTTCCCTTTAACAGTAAGAATGAAAAAAAGATAACTTCATGCTGCACTGTACCAATAACCCCATCATTTTTCTGGTTACAAAATGAATATACTAAGTCAATTATCTTATGATAACTTCCCAATGTATGAGGTTCCTTTTATGTACAGTCTAATCAATAATTTTAAACAAGTCAGTTTTTATATAGTACATTTTCAATATATGTGCTGAGTAGTTTCTGAAGATCTACACACACACACACACACACACACACACACACACGGAATGCAGACTGATTATAACAGCAGAGTGATTAGCATCTTGAAATTAAGGCAATTCTAACATGAAAGACAGAAAAGAGAATTGGCATCATTAGAATGCAAACAGCACAAGAACATTAGCAACCCCCCAAATGCAAGTAATAAAAACAAGCAGCTAACACAAAATTAGAGTCAATAGTTCCCCTTAATAAAACAAAGAAAACCCAGTTACATAAAGAATTGAATCAACTGTTAACACATTCTTTCAGGGTGAAATGTTTGAGATTAAGTACTGAACAAAAAATTATTAATTGCAATAATGTCTAACTATGCACTTTAACATGATATTATGTATTAACAATTATGCATTAAAAATATCAAATCCCCTCTGCCAAATTACAAATTATAGCCAGCATATAAATTATGGGGATGGGAATGGATCTGAAGTACTAAAAAGATGGCTTGAAACTGTACACAAAAAATTGTTTTGAGCTTCTAATATAAACAGAGATATATTTTAATTGTATTCCAGTACAAAATCTGAATCTGATATTGTTGACTGTGTGAAATCCTAGTTTAGATCTACCAAAGACAGACACTTTCCAGAGAACACAGGAGCCTAGCATTTTCATCTTACTCTTAGTGTATGGCTTGCTTACTTATAGGGTCCACTTATTCATGTATTGCGCTTGACAAGTTCTTACACTAAAGCTCATCAAAGCATGATATGCCAATGGATTTTTTTATTTTCAATCAGTTTGTTCTAGAGCCTGATGTTGAATTGGGCTGAGAAGGAGTGACTATGCCACACCTTCTCAATTGGCTTCACTATCTATGGAAAGTTACAACCTAGGTCTCCTTCATCCTGGCCCAGAGCCTTAATTACACCACCATACTGGCTCTCAAACATAGCATTTTTCTAATAACAAAATTAAAAAATAAATACATCAAAAAAAATTTAAAAAAAAGAAACAAACAAAAACTCAAAGACCAGACTAAATGGACCACTGGGTTTTTTTCTGACACCAATTTTCTACGTTTTTATGTTTCAGTGGAAGAAAACACAACTTTCAGTATGACGTGTGCCATAAGTTTAAATCAGTCTTACAATCTGCTGGTTTTCTAACTGATGTAGTCTCTCTATTTTTTAACAAAGAAGCAAAAAGTATTAAACCTGAAGGATCGTGTACACAACTACAACAAAGCTGATAACATGCCTGGTTATAATTACTATGATTTTGAAAGAATTCTGCTGATCATTCTGTCCAAGAATATATTGCTTCCTCTGGGAAAACATATGTATTTAGATGAACTGCATAACTTTTCACAGAAGTACAGCATCCAATTTCTTTTTTCTAAACATCATCTTTAAGATTTCAGGATCAGATTTGTCAAATCAGTTCCTTGATTGAAGCAATAATAACCAGCAGTTACATTACTGTGAGAAATGGTCTCTGCGTGTTCACTTGTGAAAAATAGAAATCCTTTAGCAACAGATTTGGCATGAACAAAAGAGCTAGAACAAGTTTTTAAATGAGTTCAAAATGTTTTGAACAAGCTTCTATAGTTTCTATGGAAATACCAGTTATTACCAAAGAGACTATATACAAAGTTATAGCTGAGAGCACTATGTTAGCTAGAGCAATATTGCAGGACTTGTCAAATTGCTTTCTTGTAATAATTATGGATCCTATGTTTTCAGGACTACCAGTTCTGAATCAAAGTTGTAACTGTGGTGAACAATTACTAAGGCCAATAGAATATGTATTATCATGTTAAACGATGCACCTTTTTTCTATTTTACCTTCTTTTTGCCAGAACATTTCCTAGAACTAAGTTGTATTTCTCATTAGTGTTTCCAGCATTAGTGTTTCCAGCCAATATAACTCTCACACTTTTATGTGTACTGTATATGAGACAAACATTTCTAGCACATTGTTGTTTAGGTCCACTGAGAGGTGTACTATTAATCCTGGGAGATTCTCGAACTCAGAATGAAACAAAAAACACATTTATCAATATTATCTTTCATTGCTGCCATTATTGACCTTTGGTGTTCAGCCTGAGAAATCAAGACTAATCCTAATTCCATCACTTTTAGTCAGTGCTAGAGTAAACTACTTCAGTTCTAAACTTGGACATCTGCAGCCATACAGCACATTTTCATCACATTAAACTTAGCAAATAATACCAATATGTCGTAATATAGGCTTGTTCTTTCTTCAAGAAACTGGAGCTGAATGTTAAAGAGTCAAATCATATTTATTTATTTCAGGAAGATCATTCCCAGGTCCTGAATAATTAACTCTATGTTATATTTCAAAACAGTATCCCAATTAAAATGCATGTTGGTGATGAAATTTAAAAACATAAAAACAGATAGCTCTTGTTATATGAAAAATGTCTAAAATGTCTAAATTAAAAGATTAAAAAATTGATAGGTAAGTATTTCTCAGACAGGAAAAAATAGCTTGATGTACACAACACGAAACCATTTCAGTCCAATATTTCTTTTACCTTGATCAAAAGGCTTGTTTGGATTCCAGTTTCTGAAATAATCATCCTAAATGAAAAAAGATGGATATAATTAATGCACTCTTTCAGTCATATGCATGCCTGAACACATGATCTAATGTGTATATATACAAACCCATACACATATCTTCCTGGCAAAAAACTACCAGATTTTATCACCCTTCTAATGAGCAGGACCTGAATGAAGTTCTTTTGCACTATTCCATTACAAACTTTAAATGATTAAAAGTCATGTATTGAGTTCTGAACAATGATACTATCCTATGAAGGGATGAATCTGTTTTCATTTGAACCTTACATCATATAAGCATTAGCCATTTCCATTAAGGGTATTAACTTTTTATGATTCTTGGTTATTACTATATTTATCAGATGTGAAAATGTTTGATTTTTTTCTGCCATAATTACTTGGAGAAATAGGGATAGATGTATGCCATCTATTATTTCTTAAGACTAGAAGATAAATAAAAGGGGAAAATGGCTGCCGACATTACAATAGGTGCGTTGGTTATAAGATTAGATAACATGAGCTAACTTTTGAAGAACAGGGTTTAACATTGCTGATTGTTTCATTAAATTTATTTTTTGTAATTCCTAAATAGGATTTCACTCTTTCCTATCCCTGCCTTTCAGGTGAATCCTTCCTTTTCCTTGAATCCATCCTGTTGTTTTTTTTTCATAGTAATCATAGTAATAGGAAACACAGAGAATACAATAAAGAGTATCTCAGTTAAAATCAGTCAAAATCAGGCATCTATTATTATATTATACAATATCATATATTCCTACAAAATGATTTAGTACAGCATCATTTATCAGCTCAGTTCTCGGTATGCTCAGTGAACTGATTATATATGCATTTCAATACTGTTTTGATAGAAAATGCTTATTCACAGTTGAGCCGTGTCCAAATGTTTCAGATTAGGAACACATGAATGTTACAAATGAATCTAAATATGACTAAATTAATATAACTAAATCAGCACCCAAAATTACAGGTGCATATAGAATTACAGAATTCTATAAAGGTTCAGTTGCGAAGGTGTTTACTCAAATTGTGAACTCAATCATCTTTGCAAATCAAATTGGGTGTTCGATTGAAAACATTGAATCTGATGATTTGATTGAATTTTTTTACAGTTCCAAATTATTATTTTTAAGTTAGATGGGCTACAAACCAATTTAATAATAAATTGTAACAATAATAAAAATAGTTTATTCAATACCTTGAATTATTAATCCAAATCCAATTATGATTTTTTTTAATCAAGACACTTCTTCAGGTTGAAACCATGAAAATCTCACAATTTACTTAACCATCATAGCCGATGACACATCCTTATCTTAAATGTATCTCAGAGAAGTATGTTTCTGGATGTGAGAAACTTGTCTTGCAAAAAATAAATGAGCATAGATAACTAAAGTATAACAAGTGTCACTGATAAAGGTGAAAGGACTACTGGTAAAGATAACAGGATTGCTCATTAAGTCACTTGGCATTATATGTCCAGCTACTGGGCTGAATTTTCTGAAAACTTACCTAGGCTAAATTCTGGCATTTTTCTGAACCATGCAGTGACCAAAGGTTCACAAAAACACTGACCTTTCTAAAATAAAGTTAGCATCATCTAGCAACATGAACTTTACATCTAGAGTGCAGAGATTTTCACACACACACACACACACACAATTTAAAGTAATCCAAAGCATATAGACATGCTATAGTTTCAAAAAGTATGAATTAAATGTAGCAGATCATAATTACATGAGATTTTTCAGGGGAGTGGAGCTTGGTTGCTGAGTTACTGAATTTTGGGTTGAGCTACTGTATTAAACATGATGGACATAATAAGTTATGCATGATTAATTACATGTAATCTCATTTATTTATGTGGAAGAGTTGAAAACATTAATGTCTTTTAAAAATATATAAGTATATATCTTTATCAGAAACAAGAAAGTACATTTAACTAAATAACAGTGTAATGTCACACATGCCTTGATCATTTCATAAAAGATGCAGACAGATGGGAGATAACAAATTAAATATTTTAGGAGACCAAAAAGTAGAATAGAATGTAACATTTAATACAATGTAGGGTACTTTTAAATAAATATAAATACACTTCAGTATTTATATAAATAAGAAAACATACCTCAACCTCCTGATCACGTAAGCATAATAAATAAGAGGAAACAAAAAAATTATATTAAATGATGTGAAACTTTCAGCTTTTTATCTAGTAATAATACACAAGCAGATATATTACATGCAATGGATAATTTAAATCTAAAAAAGGTGTAAATATGTTTAGATATTACAAATCAGTCTTCTTCAGTAAACCTGCTACACCAATTGTAAATATATGCTAGCTTCTAAATTCATGGCAAATATTGCATCAGGCACAAGAAATCTGGAGTCAAGTTTAGGTCCAAAATAAGTAGTAGTTTATTCCATGTTACCTTTATATAAAAATATGAATTACTAATAGTCAAGGCAAATTGGCAGTAGATAAGAGTCAACGGAATTCCAGGAGGCCTGGAATTAGATCTCTTGTGGGTGTGAAGGGACTCCAAACTGATAACGTGCTTGACTCCTCCCTTGGGCTCAACCTGATCATATCCTACTTCTGATCTAAATTCTGCTGCAAGCCATCTAATATTTTTAAGGTACTATTACCCGAGGATACATACCATATACTCACATTCCTAAGCAAAATTATGTTCTACTATCGCACACAATTTTTAAAAGACTATACAACATAGTTGATAAGCTTAGAAGATAGCATAACTGAACAATTATTTCACAGACTCAAGAGTAATAAGAGTTAGAAAGAGTCCTTTAGACCCTCCAATCCAATCCTCTACTCGGTACAAATCTAAAGTTTCCTAGGCAGAGGTCTTTGTTTGAACACATAAGCATTCTGGGTATTAATTCATTTATTTATCAAAATAATATAGTGCCCATCTCACTGAAGGTGACTCTGGGTAATGCACAACAAATGGGTAAATACACAAATAGAAACCAAAGATTAGATAGATAGATAGATAGATAGATAGATAGATAGATAGATAGATAGATAGATAGATAGATAGATAGATA
>JANHFL010001942.1:52250-71398 GCA_032468155.1 Oxyrhabdium leporinum | reverse complement strand
TGGATGGAAACTAATCAAGAAGAGAAGCAACTTAGAACTAAGAAGAAATTTCCTGACAGAACAATTAATCAGTGGAACAACTTGCCTCCAGAAGTTGTGGGTATTCCAACACTGGAAGTTTTTAAGAAGAGATTTGTCTGAAATGGTATAGGATTTCCTGCCTGAGCTAGGAGGCTGGACTAGAAGACCTCCAAGACCCTTTGCGACTCTGTTATTCTAATTTTAATTCTAAGCACATTCTTATATGGTAAAACAATAAGGTACATATCTCCTGTAATATTTTTTTTTCTTTTGCCTTTGAATTTGAGTGAGAAAATTAGTTATCATTAGGAAACTTATTCACTAAAATTTTTCATTTTAGTAATCTCTGTCAAAATACGCATTTATATTTCTCAACAAGCCAATCCAATTTGGTAGCAATCCACAAATGGAAACCTACCGTGCTGCTAGGTCTTCTAATATGGATTTTTTTTAAAAAAAAAATGAAAGTAAGCAGTGCAGAAAATATAAAATTTCTCTTTGAACAAAGCCATTTAAAGTATATATTGATATGTTTGGGAAAGTGAGGCATCTTAAGTAGAAATTCAAAACACCAACAACAACATAGCATAGGTAAAAAGGGAAGGCCTGGCTGTAATGTTCAATTTATGAATGGAAAATAGGGAAGAATCACAATAAAACATACAAACTCCACTCACAATTCCTCTTAACATGCCATGGTTAAAAAAGACTATCACATTCTCTTCTTCTGGAACTTATGAAATTATGCACAAAAAGATTTATGTGCTAGTTGTATCAGAGTTGATTAACTGGGATTAATTGGAGTTATTCATCTATAACAGGACTATGCACACAAGATGCATAGTATTTTTCCCCACTTGCTTGCACCAATGAGCTCCCCTTTAGAGCTAGGGAACACATTTGGAATGTTAAGTACAGAATGCTATAGAATGCTATCTCACACCTCATCCATCCTTCCCGCCCCCACTGCAAAAATAAAAATAAAAATCCCACCTCTGTTTGCTTTTATGCTTTATCTTGGTCAGGTGATCCCATTTTAAAACTAAGAACTAAAATCCTGTCAATTTGGTTTGGGAAGAAAACTTATTAGATCTTTTCCCAGCTCAGTGTTATTCTTAAAAATAAAAATCATACTGAAAGCTGGAGCATAGCTTTGCTGCATATCAGCTTCTTCACTTTTTAAATTAAAGTATTTTCAACCTAGAAACTCAGGCTGCATATTATTGCCCTGGATACATGTTGAGAACTTGAGGGTTAAATATTCAGTATCAGAATATGTTTGATTGAGAGAGAGAAACTCAAAAATTCGGAAATGAAAAAGACATAGAATCTGAACTAGCACTTTACTTCTCTCCTGACAGGTGAAAAGGTTTGAGGTCAGGGCAAAAACAATACATGTAATTATAGCTGAGAATAGAGTACAGGAAAAAGATACTGAAAGAAGAAAAAACAGCAGCTCTAAATTTAGAACATTGTGCAATAAAAAGGGCAAAATAGTGCCATGCAATAGATTAATATAGGAAAAGATAAAGTCTGGAAGTGCTTTATAAATATTATCTGCATTTCAAAAATGCAGTTTAATCTCATGGTTAAGACACTAGGCTAGAAAGCAGGAGACCACAAGTTCAAGTCTCGCCTTAGCCGTGAAAGCCAGTTAGATAATTTCAGGCCAGTCACTTTCTCTTAGCCCAATCCGCCTCACAGGATGGTTGTAGTACTAAGAAAAATAGGAGGAGGAAGATGTGTTGGTTATGTTTGCCGCTTTGAGTGATATATAAAAAATAATAGAGGTAGGATGTAAAATAAATAAATAACAATAGTACAGAATAGGTTTAACTCAGGGGTGTCAAACTCATGGTGTCATCACGTGACATATCTGGATTGTTTTCCTTTTCGCTAAACTGGGCATGAGCATGGCCAGAGCATGACACATCTGGCCCGCGGGTCGTGAGTTTGACAGCCCTGGGTTTAACTGAATGCATTGTTTTTTCTTCACTTATGAATGTCAGTTAAGGTTTATAATATCTTCCAGGTGTAATGACAGTCTACATTATAATAAAAACCGCTGGTAAGGGAAAAGGAAAAAGGATCAAAAGCAAATGGAACTGATTACACATATTTGGAATATGATTCTTCTTTCCCAAAGCATTTTAGCTAGATTTATCAGATTATTATATTAACATTTCAAGCCTCATAGACACAGAGAGTCCAGAGTACAAAAGACTCCACAGTGATAACTTTACAGTCCCCAAATCTTTGGAAGTTATCTGCTACATACTGGGACCCACTAGTGAAGTGGTATCCATTTGTCCTTCCACTGATGTAGCTGTCTCAAGGCCTGGGTGTAGGACAAAAAAACAGAGGTTTTTAAACTCAACTCTTTGAAGAATGCTTATGTCACAGCAAGACAGAAAAACCCTTTGTCTTCAAGGCTGCATAATGGCTTTCCAGGTTTGGCTGCTGCGTTGCAAATAGATTTTAATTTGTTTATGAGTACTGGGATACACGCCTGATCAATACTGGATAGAACTCACTAGCATGAGGAAGTAAATCTGAAGAAATGTCAATGAAGCCAAGAAAATATTCTGGATCAGCAAAAATAAAATATGAATGCCATTTGGTCAATGGGCACAAATCTTTAGTGGTATAAAGAATAAAAGACTCCAACATTGTCATTTTTTTTTAAAAAAAAGTCAATGAAACTACAGTGACTTCAGAATAACTAAGCACAAGTGTTGTTGCTTGTGGCTTTTAAAGACTTCTCAGCACCTGGCTTTATATAAAGAATAACTAATCTTTTGTAACATGAAGTTTTATTTGATTTTGGTGGAGGTGAGGGACACCATGGGCAAAATGGATGGGCTTGCATCATACATGTGGCCAAGGACAATTTTTTCCATTTACTTATTTGGATAGCTTTGTGGGTGCGGTTTTGTTTTTAAACATTATGAAATCTTTTCTTAAGGATTACACCATACTTTCTGTATTTTTCTCCAACAACCACGCAGCTAAAATTTGTCAATGTGATCAGAAGGATTGCATGAGGTTGCATCTTATTACATCAATGGTTCCCTTATTGTATATTCCAAGCAGTCTTCTGTGCTGGATTATGGTCTGTTGCGCTTGCCTTTCAGAACAGCATACTCCTCAAGATTTGATGACAGTCACCCTGTTTCCCTTTTCATATTTAAGTTGGACAGCCACAGAAATCTCTCTCTTTCTTTTTCTCTCTCCCATTCTCCTCTGAGGCATCAATTTTCTTGGTCAAACAGAGGAAGACGGTTTCCTCTTCATAACTCACTCAGGATCATGTTTGCATGTCATTTTAGACTTTATTCCCATACATCCTTTGGCATATCAAACTGCACAAATATAAAAACTGAAGTCCATGAACATGTTAGCTAGAAGAAAAAGAAGGGTTTGGGAAGCCACTAGCCATACTTTTATTGTGCAATCATCATGCTTTCACTTTCTACTTTCACTATCTAATATTTATAACATTCTCGTGTTTTTTTTCTGCTTCTTTCATGTATTTTTTTCTTTTTACAAAAAATAGTGAAGTAGAAAAAAAGATAGGACAAGTGCTCTAAGAATTTTTATTACTAGCAATAGGAGCTCTCCATTTGAAAGTACACTAAAAAAAGAGGGGAAAAAATCTCTGTTGATGCTGAATCATTATTTTCTTTCTTGTATTACAGCGGCTATTTCATTTACAATCCAGCCATAGTTATATAATTAATTTTAGATTAGTAATATAACTAAGCATATACATTGTCATTCAGGCAATTTAAATATTTCTTTCTGTATCAATTCATGCAGCTTTCTAAACAACGCTATAGCTGTGCTGATTAAATATGATGTCGGCACTTCTATATGTTCATTCCAAACTATATTCCCATAAGCTGAACTTTCAAACAGTGCTTGGAAAGCATGAATCAGTACTAATTTCTTCACATTTGGCAGATGAAAATATCACAACGTGGGCAAGGTTCTCCAATGAACATCTGTGTAGGTCTCCCTGTGATGTAAGTCACTCAAACAATTTTTAAAAGCAGGAACTGGAAAAGGATGTCACCATGAAGAAAAGCAATAGCCCTTTCCTATCTACACAAAATGGATAAAATAGAGATCATAGTATCTCCCAAAATGAAAAACGCCACCACCACCACCAAAATGTAAGTAATACGGTGAATTCAAACTAGGCTATTCATGAGGCTAGCATTCATATTTATTTTTAAGGCAGGAATTCTTGTTTGTAATATTTGGACAGCTAAAATGTTCAAGAAGATTTTATTGAACTGAAATGCTGTTACAAAGTTATGTTGTTATTATTCTGTTGCTGTTGTTGTTTTACTTGCAGCTGGAGAAGTGCCTGTTCTGATGCCTATTGCTTCCATCAATCCTATAGGAATTTAAATTCTAACATGCCTAGTTGTAGGGAAGCATTTATATTTGCTTCTACTATTTTATTAACCATTTGTTTAATCGATATCAAGAAAGCTTATATAGTAGAGAAATAACAGAATATACTTTAATATAGAAGAATTTAAGAATTCTTTAAGAATTCTGAACATAGTAATCTACATAATATTAGTATCTGGAAACTAAGCTGGTCTCCTTGGTTTCTACTTTTAAAGTAGCATCAATTTTAATACAGCTGTCATATCCAAGTGACAAAAACCCTTAACTATTTAAAAAAAATTTATGTTGCCTGTGGGATCAGCTGTAACTTCCTCAGCATGGAATCCAAACGATGGAGACCACCACTGAGAATAATCTATATCTAGCACCACCTAACTGAACAAATGGTAGCAAATGGGCAAGAGCTTATTCATATGCATATATTAAATTAAATCTCTATTAGGATCCCAGACCAACATAAGGAGTATGTGGTTCAATCAATAAAAAAGTACTTAAGATAG
Organism: Oxyrhabdium leporinum; assembly: GCA_032468155.1. Lineage (NCBI taxonomy): Eukaryota > Metazoa > Chordata > Lepidosauria > Squamata > Cyclocoridae > Oxyrhabdium > Oxyrhabdium leporinum. The sequence goes on along the minus strand of JANHFL010001942.1, from coordinate 66,455 downwards.
CAATAGCACTTAGACTTATATACCACTTCACGGTGTTCTACAGCCCTCTCTAAGCAGTTTACAGAGTCAGCATAATATTGCCCCCAACAATCTGAGTCCACATTTTACCGACCTCGGAGGGATGGAAGGCTGAGTCAACCTTTAGCTGGTGAGAATTGAATCTCTGGCAGTTGGCAGAACTAGCCTGTAATACTGCATTCTAACCACTGTGCCACGACAGCTCTGAAACATTAGAGTCTAACAAAAAATATGAAAAAAAATGGAAGATATTAAAACAGAAAATATATTTAAAAAGTTTATAAGAATCTAAAAGAAGGGGTAGAAACATTAGGGGTAGGGGAATATAAAACATTAATATCTGGGAGACTATATCATAATTACAGAGCAGTCTAATATGGCAAATAGTGCTCATTAAAGTTTATGGCACAGGTAATCCATCTGAATGTTGAGTGTTGCTGCATTGAATCTGTCAACAATTTTTTATTTTATTATTATTTATTATTAAAAAATAAATAAAAACAATGTATGTTGTAACAAGGGTGGGTTCTGAAAACAGAAGAGATATATTTTCTTGTGTGCCCTGGGTAATTATGCAGTGATGGTAACATGGGGCTAGTGTAGTCTCTGTAGAAAAGGCACTGAAGAAGCAAATGCTCTGTTATTTCTGTGTTTCTAGAGTCACAGATACATTATCTCTCCAGGTAAGGAATTTTCCTATATTGGCTGTCAAGGACAGCTGAGGGGATTGTATCAGAGTAAAGATCCTCTGGTATTTAGTTAGGTATGTCACAGGTGATATACCTGTTGGGTTCATGGGCGATAAAGTTTGGGTTGTTGGCTAGATCCAACCGATAATCTGTGTCTGTTTCATGCTATTTAATGAATTCCTACTTACAAGAATAAAATAGACACACTATTTCTAGTTGTTCAAAATGTCAATATTTAATAAAAGCTTTGAATCATAACAGGGAAAAAATAGCATTTTTGGACAAGAAGTATATCTAGGTGGCATTCTTGCCATTTTGCATCAGAGACTGCTGCTTTGAAAGAAAAACTAGCAAATTCACCTTGATTCAGAAATTAACTGAATTAATTCTAAACCTGGAGGGATAATAAGTTATCTTGTTTTGGTGTCCCTACCACTACTAATTAGAGGCAAATGTAGGAACACAACCATTAATCAAAATTGTCCAGGTGGCTTATTTTGGGTTCTCAGCTTACAGAATGAACAGATGACTGAAAATTTAAATATTTAATATTTTCATTTTTCTTTTCATTAATTCTTTATTACATGCTGATTTTTCAGTAATTGATTGATTTTTGCAATTTGGTGTTTCTTTGAGTAGGTTTTATTTTCTCCAAAGTTTAAAATAAATCCAGGGTTGCTTAAAATTTGTGGTGGTTAATAGCCATTGTAACCACTTGAATTTATTATATTGATGTGCTTATAGGCACACACCTTTAAATCAGTCTTGAATCCTGCTAATATACAGAGATAATTTTCAATTTTAGTTATTATAGAATATGAAGTATGCCACTCAATTTTCTATTATCTGAAAATATAAAAGGCACTGCTTTCATCCCTTGTCTAAGTAATTAATGAAAATGTTGCAGAGTACAAGACGCAGAATTCACTTTTGCCATTTCACTTGGCATCTCACTCCAGTTTGATGAGTAACATAATTCATCAGCACTCTCTGAATATGATTTTCAAGCAATCTATGTATCCATGTACAGTACTTATAATGCTATCCACCCAACACTTAAGTAGTTTGCTAATCTGAATTTCATGGGGTATTCTGTCAAATTCCTTGCTGAAGTGAAGAGATATTAGGTCTACGGCATTGCACAATCTGCAAAAGAAATTACCCAATTAAAAAAGGAGATAAACATTCTGGTAAGACTGTCTCTTCACAATCCATGCTGACTTTTGGAAGGAATCACACTGTTTTTAAAATGCTTTCAGAATGATCTCTTTATGATGTGCCCTAGTATCTTCCCAAGTATTTCTGTCACACTGTGTGGTCTGTAGTTCTCTGAATCTTCCTTTTGAAGATAGAATTATTTGCCTTTCCCTAGTCCACTGGCATTTTCTTAATTCTTGGGGAATTTTTGAAAATTGTACATATAGTAAGGCACTTAAAACCACTATGATTAAAGTATATGAGAGAGAGAAACAGACAGCTACAGAGAAAAAGAGAGAGATGGATGGTTCAATAAGACCATAGTTATGTTCCTATGGTATCCTAAAATGGAAATTTAAATTCATTCAAAGGAAATGTTTCTATCAATATTAAGTTTCAATGCTGACTCTTCTGTTCCTCACAGTTGCCATTGAAACATCTAATCTCTTATTGGAATGGCCCATGTCTGACACTGTAAGTATTATATAATCCTGTCTAGACAATTAATTCAACACTTGATTGATTTCTCTTCGCAGAAAATACTTAGGCACAATTTGGCTGAATATTTATAGTACACAAAACAGAAGCCTTAAACCCAGTATTTATTCTATTTATTTAAAATTTATTCTATTTATTTAAAATCCATCTATTTAAATTCAAAAGATTTCCCCACCCCCACCTCACCACCACCCTTTGGAATTAACAGAGATGTGTTGGTCTGTTGATGACTTTCAAAGGAAAGCTTTAAACTGATTTATGTGGTGGAATCAAAATATTAAAGCAAAGGGGGCTTCCGGTTTGACTTCACTGCGAGATTGGCACAGGGGAACGGGCTCCGCATGCCCACGTAGAATCCTCTTCATCAGTGGGCCCCCCAGGGGATAAAGTCACCCCATAGGGGTAACATACAAAGGAAGGGCACCCTGCAGGTCACGGAGAGCGGTGGCTTTCCTGCTGGACCCAGGGTTTCTTCTCTCTTTGCTGAAGATGAAGACAAGGCAGCCATCATGGCTGCCGAGAAGCTGGGGCAGCTGAAGAAACAAAGACTGTGCTGGAGTGATGAGAGTGGACAGTGATTGGACTGGTTGAGGTGATTTTTTAAAAATTTTGTCTAGGATTTACCCTAAAAGAAAATAAATCAGGAAAAAGAGGCTCTTTGGAATGTTTTTAGGGGGCGATCAGAGAAACAGAGAGAATATACTTGCTTTTCAAACTTCTCCGGATAAAGGAGAGGAACATAGATTACCTACAAGTGCTTCAGACAGCTGCTTCTTGCAAGGAGGTTTTAAGCATCGGGAGATGAAGGAATAGTCATCTTGCTCAAACCGCAGTTGGCATATTTGAAAGGTTATTAAGTTAGTATGCTTCTTTTTATAATCAGATTTTTAAATTGCTTATTAATTACTTAACTATTAGAAACCTTTAGATCGATAACTCTGGTGAACACTAGGTGAATCTGCTTTCAACAGAAAAAGGTTGGTTAAAATTTTCATTTTTGAAAGGCTAAGAATCCATATACATTTGGAATAAGATTTTTGAATTAATTATAAAGAATCCTTAAAAAAACAAAGAATTTAAAAACTGAATGCTAGAAGGAACTAAAGATTTCAGTTAAAGAAGAACAGCACATAAACTTGACTAATAGTTATAGAATGGTGCAAAATATTCTAATATTTGAAATATTGAGGTATACTTTTGAAAAATTGAATCAGAAATTAATATTAACAATGTAATCAAGAATGTCTGCCTCTATGTATGGACAGTGTTTAATAATGTTATGGAACACATTTTGCCTGACAAGACAGAGATTGAGTTAAAAGTTGACTCACAAATGGCATGCAAAAGGATGTTATATGAGACATACAAAAAAAATCGCTGTTGTAATTAAAAGAGACATATAAGCAATAAACCAAGAGAGTGACTTGGATGTTTTTTTCTGTAGTGGATTTACAAATAAATTATGTTAAAGTTTATAAAAATCTCATGAGAAAGGACAAAGAAGAAACAAAAAAAATATAAGTAATTAAGTAAACAAAATATTCAAACCATTTTTTGAATTTATTACATATTAAGATTGTTAGAAGTAAAAGGAAGGAATATAAAGGTTTATTTCATCAGAATTAAAATAGGTATTTCCATTCTTTATTTCTTTTAATTTTTTTGCTTCTGCACATTTTACTCCTTTCTCTTTCTCTTTCTCTTTCTCTTTTTAGTTTTATTAGTTTTTTACTGCTCTATTATCTTTAATAAAATTACTTGAAAAAGAAAAAATAATGTATTTTTCTTAAGATTTTGAATATGGAGAATAAATAACACAAGTTTGAATGTCTAGTACAGGAAGCAAAATATAATTTTAGGTATAATAAAGCCTGGGCAGTGAATTTCCATAATTGTAGTATAATAGTTGAAAGGTACAATTTGTTGAAAAAAGAACAGAAGTAATAGAAAGGGAAGATGAGTTGTGATACATGTAACACAACTGCTCAGCATTTTAAATGAATCCAGTGTGGCTCAATCTGTAGTTTTAAATTATTGACACTAAAGTACACAATCGGACATTTACATAAACTAAGGATGATTGATTGAACTTTATTTTATCTTTCAGTTTCCTAATTGATTAAGTTTTAATTTGGAGAAAAATTATTTACTTTTTTTTTCCTGGGTGAGAGAAACTGTTCCATTTTTATGTCAAATGACATCATTATTCACATCAACATAAGGTAAATGATTATTTAAATGGAATACAAAACATGGTGATATTTATTTTGATACAATCTTTTCCTATAAAAATCAAAAGTTAATGTAATGGGCTTCTCAGAACCTGGATATAGGATGGCACTAGCCAAATATTATAGGCATACAATCAATCTGCAAATTCCTCCCTTATCAGGAAAATGGCAGCCACCTCTTCAGTGTGTTTACTGCTAATAATAGCAAAAGGCTTAAGAAATATTTGCCCTAAGAGATAAATTGGGTGCTAAAGCAAACATATTCAATATCTAAGATTTCTATAACCTTATTTTACCATCCCATTCAATAAATGTGGTTAAAGAAGACTGTGAGAACTTTGTTTTTTGGTTGTAAATAGCTGCTAAGATCACAGACTGAACTGAATATTGCATTTGATACATACATGAATAGCTGATGGATTGGACAAAATAATAATAAATCATGTCAAGTACAATAAGAATCTCAGCAAAAATTGAAATGCGAAATGACAGTCTGGAATAATAAGATCAGCAATTTCCTCTCTAATCAATTATGATGATTTCTGAAAAGGAAATTTTGACTTTAATATGACTGAAAATGCATTTTGTGGATGTTTTTCTATTAAAAGTTATTTCATCTATCATAGCAACAAATGAATTCCTATGTTCCCAGCTTATATGGGCAGACTCTTTTATGCAACTCCCCCCCCCCCCATGAATAGTATCCAATTCTTGGACAATTCTCCTAACTAGTCTGTGTCTAAGTTAGAACTAGAATTCATTGTTCTAGCCTGATGCCTTAACCCAGTGCCCCCCAACCTTTTGGGCAACAGGGATAGGTTCTGTGGAGAAACATTTTTCCATGGACCGGAAGGGGCGTGATTTCATGTACTGCCTGCATCCCACAAATGGGGCTTCGCTTGCTTGTGCAGCCCAGTTTCTGGCATGCCACAGATCAGGGCTGGTCCATGAACCAGAGGTTGGGGACCCCTGCCTTAACCACTGCACCAAACTAAAGACTTTGACTCTCCGGCATATTTGTTTTCTAGTATAAGACTAGTCAACCCATGGTAGAAACACATTTGTTTCTGGTAAAAAAAACAACCAGCTTTATATCTCTGACATTGGTACCTTTAAAAGAGCCTTAAAGACATTGTAATATTTACTTTTTGTGTTACAGTCAATATACATAGACACAATTGGAGCTGTAGAACCAAGGATATTGTCTCTTCAGCACCTCATAAACTACTGACATACTGTACAGAGCCATTAGAGTACAGGTAGAATAGAATAGAGCTGGGGGGGGACCTTGGAGGTCTTCTAGTCCAACTCCCTGCTCAAGCAAGAGACCCTGTACCATTTCAGACAAGTGGCTATCCAGTGTCTTCTGCAAAGATAGCAGATACAACAAACATCTAGTGATGAAGCACCCACAACTTCTGAAACCAAGCTGTTCCACTGGTTAATTGTTCTCATTGTTAGGAAGTTTCCCGTCAGTTCTAGGTTGGTTCTCTCAACTAGTTTCCATCCATTATATCCTGTCCTGCCCTCTGGTGGTAGCCTCTCAAATACTGGAGTACTGCTATCATGTTACTCCTAATCCTTCTTTTCTCTAGACTGGCCATAACCAATTTCTGCAACCGTTCTTCGCTCTTAACCATGTTAGTTGTTCTTCTTTGCCAAACTTTTTCCAAACTCTCAACATCTTTTTTGTAATGCGGTGACCAAAACTGGATGCAGTATTCCAGGTATAGCCTTAATAAGGATTTATAAAGCAGTACTAATACTTCATGTGATTTTGATTCTATGCCTCTGTTTTATACAACCAAGGATTGTATTAGCTTTTTTGGGGCTGCTGTTGCACACTGCTGGCTCATATTTAAGTTATCATCCACTAGGACTCCAAGGTCCCTCTCACAGTTACTGTTTTAGAGCCTCTAAAAGTAGAGAATTAAGGTTTTATTTTGTGACTCCCCTGTCTTTTGCTCTGTCTACCCTTTGCCTTAGTGACTGCTATTTGGGATCTTTTTTCCATCCTTCCAATTGTAAGCTCATATATGCTATTTGACTTTTCTCTTAGTAAGATGTAGTTTTCTTTTCCTTTTTACAAGCATCAAACCTGCTTCAATATTTATTGCTGAAATGAGATTTCCATTCTCAGGAAAATTCACGTGCACATGCAGAACACTTCAACCATGCACCAGTCATAAACAGCTTGGTAGTATCAGCTGTTCATCAGAGTAAGGATACAACAAGCACTGAGAGATTTTCATTATGTTAAACAATTGTTAAAAGCAGAACAGAGAGATTCATCATCTGAAAGAATTCTCTGTATTCTCTAAGTGTTCTGTTAAAGGCTTCAACATTCAAACCTAAAGCATCAATTAAGAGAGAGAGAGAGAGAGAGAGAGAGAGAGAGAGAGAAGCTTCATCTGTATTTGCAACCACTCCCCAGCACTAGCATCAGTGCCTCAGCTCCACCTCAGATCATCAGGCATTAGATTTTCATAGGAGCATGAACTCTGCTGTAAACTGCGCATACAAGGAATCTAGATTACATGCTCCTTCCCACCCCACCCTCAGGCCATGGAAAAAATGTCTTCCATAAAACCAGTCCCTGGTGCCAAAAAGGCTGGGGACCCCAGTTTTATGCTAAGAGATGCTTATGAATTTAAGTAACCCTAGAGCTTAAGTATGGTAGTAGAAAACACTAAATATGATTATTGCTCATCAAGAAGCTTTGCCTTCTGAATTAGTTTGTATTGTAATGGTTAAATAAGGTGATAGATTGGGTGCTTCTACTGCTCTTAGAGGAACCCCTGATAATGAAGATTGTCTACTGCAATATCAAGCAATCAAGCCATTTATCAGCTCTAGTGTTTAATGCTTACATCTCTTTCTCCTACCACAACAGGATAGCAAACCTTTTGCAACTTGTTAAGCAGTATTGGATGGGGGAGGTTGGAATGGCAGGTAATTGTGTTGTGATAACAGTATTGTCTGTCTCAGGTTATTTGCTTCCACCTTCCCAAAATTAGGCCTCACCCTGATAGTACCTGCCTTGCTTATTATGACCATGCCCTAATTTGCATTGTGTCACCTAGTCTCTAATCAATACAGTACATGTTTGCTACCATTTGTTTCCCTTGAGCCTGAATCATAAAAAAGATGTAGACCTAATAGTTAGAAGTCCCACTGGATGAACACATAACACTGACTGTAATCCAAGAATTAGAAAATGCTTAATATGTTCTTAATATGTGCACCAGTATTTAGCTACTGCATCAATAATACAATAATTTAAAAATAATGTTATATAATTATACTCTTCTTGTTGGGAATAATGGTTGACAGTTAGTAAGAAGTTATGGAAATATATTTTTATATATGATAATTGTGTAATTATTATATGTATAAAAATGGAAAGACTGAATTACCCACAACAGAATAATGGATAGGGAAGATAACAAATGTAGCAGGAATAGCAAAATTGATTTATCTGATTAGAGAAAGGACAATAACTACATTTACTAGAAACCCCTTATGGGCTTTTCGCTAAAAAAGAAAAAAATGAACTTATGATTTACAGTGTTGATGATTAGAAAATGGTCAAACAAACAAGATAAAAGAAACTATGGAAAGGATAAAATTATGCTATAACATTAGAGAGAGGGTAAAATATAAATGTACTTGTAGCTGCTATTAAAAAGATCAGAAACTGCTTCCTTCCCTTTCCTTATTTTTTGTACTTTTTCCACTCATTTACTTTCCTTATTTTTCTCTTATTTTTTTTTAAAAGAGATATAAATTTTTATCTTTTAAAATTGTGTGTGTGTGTGTGTGTGTGTGTGTGTGTGTGTGTCTTATATATCTCCTGACAGACAATGGGCCCTAGCTGGGCCATATGCAGAACTCATAGGATTTCTACGAAAGCAGTCCGCAACTGATATTCCCTCTTTATACATAAGCAGCTCCTTCAACTGAGGACTAGTTTTCAAAGTATACTATGGAAAAGCAATGACAAACCTCTTATTGCCAAGGAAGTTACATGGACATGGCTATGTGCTCATCCAGGAATTAAGTTTTTTAATAATAACTTTTATTAAAATTTAAAATTACAAAGATTAAAAAAATAATACAAACTAATAAGAACATAAACAAGGAAAAAAGAATATATTATATAAATATATTTCTCATACATCCATGCATTCATTCATATATTTGCAATTAAAGAGCAGAAAGGCCAAAACAGTATACCCAGACCGTAAAGTCTAAATAAGTAAGCTAATTTATAGCAACATTTGATGCCAAATATATTACTGAAATATTTTTCTGTATGTAAAGCATGCAGCATTGTAAGTAGCACCAGAACATTAGTCTGGCTTTGGCACAAGGATCTGCCAGCACCAGTTTCTCTGATCTGTTTGCCAAGGCCAACATTGGAACATAGACTACAATAGCTACAGCTGTTATCCTAAAATTGAACACCTCTCCTCTGAAATGTAATGCAAAATAAAATAATCCATTATAACAAGTGCAGTGCTTATTGCATACAAATAGCGCCATTTTATATATTCATGTTTTCCATGGAACATTTTATTGTGATTTTGCCTTTTCATATTATTGTGATTTATTGTGATTTTTGCCTTTTATCTGATTCCTAGACAAAATTTTCTAGAATCCATGCATGCAGAGATATATAAGGAAAGAAATGCAAAAGAACTATCAATCTTTGTTTTATTGAGCAGATGGAGAAAGCAAAAGGAAAACTAAACGAGCGGTGAGAGTTCAAACTGACAAGGTAGGAAATAATCCTGGGATCAGATAGGCCTTTTGTGTAAAAGCCAGATATAAAAATGGGTTGAGAAAATAGATCCACCAGTCCATTACAAATGGGTCACATGAAAAAAAAAAGGATTTAAATCCTGGGTTCATACATATATACACAGAACCAAATTCATCATCACATAGAAACTATTCTTTGTTTTATAGAAATAAAAAATATTTTCTACTCAACTGGAGTCCCAGAATTCCAATGAGAGCATCAAAAAATACTGCTAAGGCTGGAGGCAACATCAACACATTGTACATTTGCTTCAAATGTGTGCACACATATAAATGACCACTTTTCAAATTATTACAATCAATCAATCAAAATAGAGCTGGAAGGGACCTTGGAGGTCTTCTAGTTCAACCCCCTGCTCAAATAAGAGCCCCTATACCATTCCAGACAGGTGACTGTCCAGTCTTTTCTTAAAAATCTCTGGTAATGAAGCACCCATAACTTCTGAAGGCAAGCTGTTCCATTGGTTAATTGTCCTCACTATTAGGAAATTTCTCCTTAATACCAGGTTGCTTCTCTCCTTGATTAATTTCCATCCATTGTTTCTTGTCCTGCCCTCTTCTGTTTTGGAAAGTAAGTTGAGCCCCTCTTCTTTGGGGCAGTCCCTCAAATACTGGAATACTGCTAACATGTCACTCCCAGTCCTTCTTTTCTCTAGACTGGACATACCCAATTTCTGCAACCGTTCTTCATGCGTTTTTGTCTCCAGGCCCTTAATCATCTTAGTTACTCTTCTTTGCACTCTTTCCAAAGTCTCAACATCTTTTTGTAATGTGGTGACCAAAACTGGGTGCAGTATACCAGGTGTGGTCTTACTAAGGATTTATAAAGCAGTACTAATATTTCACATGATTTTGATTTTATGCTTCTGTTTATATAACCAAGGATCATTTAATCTTTGTTAGCTGCTGCTGCACACTGTTGGCTCATGTTTAAGTGATCATCCACTAGGGCTCCAAGGTCCCTCTCACAGTTTTTGAGCCAGGTTTTGCCCAATCCGTACTTGTATCTTTGGTTTTTCCTTCCTAGGTATAAAAGCTTGCTTTTCTCCACATTAAATTTCATGTTGTTGGATAGGGCCCATTGTTTTTACATCCTGACAGACTTGAACAATGGGCCCTAGCTGGCCATTTGCAGAACTCATAGGATTTCTACCAAAGCTGTCTTCCCACTTTCTACATGAGCAGCTCCTTCAACTGAGAACTAGATTTCGGAGTATAGTATGGAAAAGCAATGACAAACTTCTTATTGCCAAGGAAGCCACATGGATAATGACTATGTGCTCATCCAGGAATTAAGCTCAACTAGCTTATTTTAATAATAACTTTTATTAAAGTTTAAAATTGCAAAGATAAAAAATTAATACAAATTAATGAGAATATAAACAAGAAATAAAGAACATGCAAGGGGACAAAAGAGTGATGGAAAAATGTATGTATAGGATGTGTGTGTATATGTATGTGTATGTGTGTGTGTAAAACAGGAAAAAGTAAGTTTACCCTTCATCAAGACCAGTATAAACATTTTCAATAGCTTAACACCTTTTCAATCAAAACTCTCTTCATCTCATCTTTTATCTACTGGATAATAACCAACCTCATTCTGCAGTCTTAATCAGCAAAATTCTATTAAGAAATTAATATAGAAATTAATTAATTATATACATATTTATGTATTATAAAGTTAATACATATACATATATTAATTTTAAACAAACTAAGTAAGTAATTTTCATAATTCTTTTCTATATTTTACAAAATACCTTATCATTTTCTCTAAGACTCTTTTTCCTGTGTCTTATTCATGTCTATAAACAAATCTTTGTATCCTCACCTTTCAACTATAATCAAGAGGTACTAGAAATAACAAATTGAAAATATTAAATCAAATGCTGATCCATAAATTAATTTATTATCATCTTATCTTCACCTCCTCTCAGTTACAATATAGCTTATCACTTTGTCTAAAAATGTAACAAAACTCGCTTTTTCCTATATCTTATACATAAATAAAGCTTTAAAGCCTTATCGTTTAGTTCTAGTAAAAAAAATAAAACCCATTAAAGCTATTATTTATTTATTTATTTATTTATTTTTCACATTTATATACCGCCCCATTCCGAAGACTCGGGGCGGTTTACAGCTTATAAGCAATATTTTAGAAAAGAGGGTTATATAACCTTGATCCACTAGCTACTAGGTTCACTATCCAAACCATTTTTAGGGATTTTTTCCCCTTAGTTTTAGGAGTCTTGATTGTTCCTTTTAGGTAATGTCCCAAGAGTTGATTTTTTTTCTCTTTTTCTCTTCTCAAAAATCCCTTCCACATCTCTTTGTGAATCCAAAATAAAAGGCATCAACAGGCACATAGAGATAAACAACATCTACATACTGTTCAAAGAGACAATCAGAAAGCCAAAAATGGAAACAAAAAGACTAAAACACCTTGCAAGCCAACTCGAAGCACCTTGAGTTTGACACCCCTGGTCTAAAGAGTAAATTTTCAATAATTTTTTGCAAAATATTCTTAAATTCCTTTGGAATTAAAAAAATATTCTCCATTCTTTATTAATGGGAATTCTTTTATTATATTCTTTAATATTTCTGGTTGCCTCAAATATCCAGCTTTCAAGGGTCCTCTTTTTCTTTCATCCAGAACATTTCCCAGGAACAGATTTGTTAAATCCTCATATATTTTTAATGAGATTTTAAATAAACAAGAAATATTCTTATAACTTTTTCAAAGTCCTCTTTCCAGTCTGGCTCCTTAGTACATTTAAAATCTTTTCAAAATCAATACTCTAATCACAATTTTGCTGCTTATTTACAAATTAAAGATGTTTTTCTTTAAGTTTTAAACTTACAAAAAGCTTATTTCGCTGCAGTACACCCAGTGTAATAAAGCTTGATTTTTTTAGGTTCTTAATGTCCAATAATCAATTGATAAGCCATTTCCAGAATAAGTGATTAAAAAGGAAGGTGGGCGAACCCAGTGCCCTTATGAAAGATTCCAATCATTGTTTGGGCAGTGCTGTTTCTCCCAACTCCTGGAGTTCTAAAACCCATTGGAGACTGCTACTTTACAATCCTGACGATTACTCTCTGGGTGATCCCCTCTCCTCTGGAGAGTAATTCAGGTAGCTGCTTCCTTCACTACGTTCTATCACAATCATTAGCTACAGTAAAGTGAAGCCGTCTTAGTTTGCCATTCCTCCCTGGAAGTCAAACTTAAGTCATTAAAAAAAACAACAACCTCAAGCTTACAAAATATTTCATTATTGTATACTCCCCAAAAAGGGGAAAAAACAACGAAGCATGACTGAGTTTTAAAAGGCAGAGAAAAGTATGAAGCCAGAAGACAAATTGCTGAAATAGCCTCCAGCAACAAATATCTTTTTAAGTAAAGGAGTTACACCCAAGAGTCTACAAATTGAAAGCAATAAATTCAAAAGCACATTTTTTTTTCATGAAAACTAAATGCAGTTTGCATTTGACAGAAGAGAATATGAAAAAAAATTAGTCAATGAGTAAAAGTATTTAAAAAACTGCTTATAAACTATACCGTACAGGATTTTAAGTATTACTACATGTCCTCATATTTAGACAGTCCTATTCAATGTTGTAATATAATAACATTCAGCTTTTCAACTGTGTATTGATCAGTACAATTGACATAGCTTTATGTACCACATCAAGCAGAAGTCAATATATTATAACTAAAAGACTAAAATGCTTGAGATGTTCTTAAGGTTCATAATTATGTATTTGAAATAGAAATTTCTGCAATTCACAATACACAAGATGGATTACATGTTGCATGTCATTACTCAAATACTGTTTCTACATTAAAACTATAAAACAGAATTTTGTTTAAGTCCAATTTTAAAGATTAAGAACTAAGCAATCATTGTAAAAATGATTACTCGGAATTTTAGGTCCATCCAAAAACTGTAACTTTCTTTACTTTCCTTCACTGACAGAAAATTCAATACTACTTTTTCTACATTTTCTTTCAGTTCAAAATTAAATCTATCCCTTGTTTAGTCTGAAAATGCTTGAAAACTGCATTAACTTAAAACGTTTCAAGAAACGCTGGCAAATATTCCACACACCCCTCCCCAAAAAACCCTTGTCTCCTCACCCAGCCATAGATCTATTATTTTCCTGCCTTTCTGGTCTAATAAAGAATCTAGAGAGAACTAGATAAAATTACAGTAAGAGCACACTAACCTAATCAAGTGCCTAATGGGATTTGGAGAAGGAAAGTGTGATTCAAAATTTGTGGAAACATTGGGAAGCATACTTTCCAAAGCTGCTGAATATGCCTGCAGAAAACAAGCAAGTTCTCTTAAATAAAATTTATTCATTTTAATTCAATATGCCTCTAAGTAGAAAATAAATTGTTTCAGTGGACCAGTTTTGTTTTTATTATTTTATTTTTCGCCAAGAGGATAGATGAAATATTTTACTACAGGTACATCTATGCACACATTTAATCTCATTGTTATTCTAAACCAGGGGTGTCAAACTCGATTTCACTGAGGGCTGAATCAGGGTTGGTGTCAGCCTTGGAAGCCATGAATTCGCTTGGAAGCCATGAATTCGAGGCCTCTGCAGGCTGCCACATAATTACACATGAGAAATAGAGAGGGAGTTCTTTCTCATGCAGGTAGCAGTGTTGTAGTCAAAATATTCTTCTTCTAAGAATGTCAAGGCCATTCTGTGCAGCACCTGGAAGAGGAGTGCCGAGA